>PVIA01011057.1:0-47363 GCA_004024845.1 Tonatia bakeri
TCTTGGTGAATGTTGGCCCTTGAAGGTATGGCTGCCACAGGGACGCCCACAGGGTCTCCAGGTTCCAGTCTGACCTCCCTGGGCCACATGGAGAACTCAGATGGAGGGAAGCCACAGCCAGCACCTCTCTGGGAGACACCAACATTCTCAGGCTGCTGACTGGGAAAGACAAAAGGGTAGTTAGTGGGGGCTGGTTATGAGGCCCGGAGCCTGCAGCCATGTGGGAGGGCCCCCCCTGCCCCATTCCCTGGAGGGTGTGAGTGCGCTGCCTGAGGTCCCAGGGCACCACACACCTGCTGCCAGTCTAAAAGCTGCTCTGTCTCCTTCCTGGAAGGCTCCAGGACTCCGCTTCCCAGAGCCTCTGTAGGAGTGCCTTGGCCACTGATCTGCAGGCCCACCCCTTCGTTGCTTTCTTTCCTTCCTCTTTAACCCCAGTTCTCCCTTGTTTTCACTAAGAAGCCATTAGCTAAGCCTCAGCTTGACTTCTCACTGGGGACTGAGGTTTGTCCCCACCATCTGAAGGGGTGTCACACCCCAAGCCTAGGCTAGACATGGAGTTGTGACACCCGCTTGGCATGGGCTCTGCTCTAGAGGCCAGTGACAGGGTGACGAGGGGCATGGGAGCAGGCAGTTCCCTGGTGGGGAGTTCCTGAGTGTGGAGAGGCTCACGGAGCGGGGGGCAGCCCAGCGGAAGCAGGTGCCCAAGTGGAGGGCCTTAGATGAGGCATCTTGGGGAGTTTACACCAGTCCTAGAGAAAAACTCCCTGACATTTACATTCTAGACAAATTAGTCTGAAAGAAAGCAGACACTGGAAAAAGACTGAGGAGGAGAGGAAACCAAGTCTAGAGAGGAAGAAAGAGCAGAGCAAAAAGCCGGGGCTGTCGTAAGTGCACCTTTTGTTTCATTTGTTGTCTGGGCATTTTCCACCAGCTGCTGTTCCATTGTGTTCACACTCCCAGCCCTCCCACCCCTCCACCTGGGGGTTCCTGCAGCCCGGGTTTGTCCAGCCATCCCATCTCTCACTGTCATCAGCACCCGCTTGACACAACCCCTACCATCCCTGTTGCCCTCCCCGCCCAGGCCTCTCTCCCTCCACCTCCCCTGCCCCATGGAGCCACGTCCTGCCCTCTGTCACCCGATTCTGGTTGTGGGGGTTCTGTTCGGACGAGCACGGCCCTGGGGCTTCTCCCCTCCGCGGTTTCGTTCGCCTCCGGTCTGATGACTCTCCCTCTCCAGGTCTCACCGGAAACGTAGTCAGCCCAAGAAGCCCAAGCCGGAAGATCCCAAGTTGCCAGGTGAGGGGGTGCCCGGGGCAGCCCCCTCGGAGGAGACCGGTGGTAGCGTGAAGGAGGAGGGCGCACAGGAGGCCGACCCTGAGGACGAGGAGGAGGATCCCCAGCTGCTGCACGGCCGGGAGACAGAGAGCACCGAAGGTTAGTTGCCGCCCACGCCCACTCCGCCCTGACCCCCAGTTGGCGTGAAGAGCCAGCGTTCACCATGCCCACAGTCTCTGCTCCTTGAGAATCCGATTCATGAGCTTTCCCGGCTGGGCGAGGCATTGTGTAAAAATGTACATTCTAGAGGGTGCGTGACAAGTCCCTCTTCTCACAGAAACTGAGGAGAGGCTGTGCCAGTCTGTTTGGGCTGTTACCACAGAACACCACAGGCTGGGCGACTTAAAGACAACAGACTTTTGTTTCTCGTGGTTCTGGAGACCGGGGGTGAGGTCAGGGTGCCAGCATGGCCGGGATCTGTGGGGGCCCTCTTCCAGGTTGCAGATGGCTGCTTCCTTGCTGTGGCCACACGTGGAGGAGCCAGCTAGCTCTGTGGCTCCTGTTATCAGGGCGTTGATCCAATTAATGAGGGCCTCACCCTGATGACCTGATCACCTCCCACAGGCCCCACCTCCTAAGGCCTTCACATTGAGGGATAGGTTTCAGCGTGTGCATTTGGGGGGACACAGACATTCAGCCACGGCAGAGGTGTGACCTGCCTCGTCGTGCAGGAGGACGGCCTGCTGTTTGTGGCCAGACGCTGGGGAGCCTGCACTGGGGTCGTGGTAGGGTGTCTCAGGAACATGCCCTTCACACAGCGCAGGGCGCTTTCAGCTGTGGGATGTTAATATGTGAGGGCTTTAAAGGTTCTCACTCCCGTGTGTTACAGTGTTTCTTTTCTGATAGCTGGTTTCAGTTTTCTGATTTGCAGCTTCAGCTGCTCCCACGTTTGCACATAGCCGCTGCTCCCCAGGGTAGCGTCGGGGCCTTCTCCTCTCTGGCCCTTTCGAGGCGCTGGGCAACTGTGGGGACAGGGGTGGCAGGTCACCTAGCAGTGGTACCTCGGACCCAGTCACAGGCCAGAGCTCACTGGGGGTTCTGCTCAGGCCCTCAGTTTCCCTCTTCATGGCCATGACTTGGAACACGTGAGCCAGCCTGGCCCTGCCTGTGTCCGCGTTGTACACTCATCAGGATGCAACGTCGAGGGGTCTGTCCATGGGTCACAGTCTGAGGCAGGCACATGCACCCCAATGTACCCACAGGCTGATACTGAGGTTCCCAGTTAGGGAGTGACTGTCCCCTGGCTGGCAGGGTGAGTGTTCCTGAGGGAGGCCCTCAGGCACTCACAAGGAGGGAGACTGGAGAGTTTCTGGGTGAATTGTGTGCTGGCACATTCCCAGATGGCCCAGCACATGCCTGCCTAGTGGGGCACCATGCCACTGTCTGCTCGGTGCACCCAGGAGGCCCAGAAGGCAAGATAGAGAAGTCACCTGGTTGGAGAGGAGGCGTGTGCCAGCAATATCAGGGCATAGGTGTGATCCCCTACATAGGAAGGGGTCCAGGGACTGAGCCCTCCAGTCACTCATCCAGTGGAGGTGCCGTGTGAGCCCCGTGCACAGAAGCCAGGGCTCACCCCTGTGGGCCAGCCGTCGGCAGGCAGCATCACCGTCAGGGTGCTGCTTACTGTGACAGCATCCAGAGAGTAAGCGCCTTGGAACAAAGTTGACAAAAAGTTAAAGACCTTTATGGAGAAAATTAGAGATGTTTTTGAAAAGCAAGGAAGAATTGCTAAATAGGTGGAGCCGTGTGTGTTGGGAGAAGCCCCCATGTGAAGGTTCAGTTCCCCGTATCAGCGGGGGCTCCCCAGCTCCTTTCCGGCCCACGGGGGCAGGGTGTTGGTCTAAAGGTAGGCGGCCAGAGAGAGCCGGGAGAAGCGCAGTGGGGGGCGGGTCCGGGGCCTGGCCGTCAGTTCACAGGACAGGAGTGAGGACACCCTCCACGGCAGGTGGGAGAAGTGACGGCCACCGTCTGTGCTCGGGGGGCATGTGCGTCCAATGTCCCATTCACGTACAGTCAGGAGACTCCTCAAGGCAGGCAGCGGGTTGTGGAGGGTGTGTTCGCGTCTCCTTGGGCTGCCTCACAGAGACCCCAGTGGGAAGGAACGGGGCGGGGGGGTGCTCTGAAGCCGTCTCCAGTCTCGCTGGTCTGGAGGCTGAAAGCGTGATCAGGCTGAGGCCTCTGTCCTTGGCCCGCAGGCGCCCTCTTTGCATTCGTGTGGTGTTTTCCCCGCGCCAGCTTCCTACCCAAATGCCCCCCTTTGATCGGGACACCAGTCCCATTGGATTAGGGCTGCCCTGATGACCTTACTTGAACCTGTGACATCTGCAGTGATTCTAAATAAGGCCACATTCTGAGGCACTAGGGATAGGACTTCAGCATAGGAATTTGGGGCGTGGGGGCACAATTCAGCCCCTAACTGAGAGTAAACACTGTAAAACCAAGAGAGACGAAGCAGCAGGTTACTCTCCGGGACTCCCAGAATTGGAGGCGGAGCTGAGCGGGGCACATGGGTGCTCATGCGCTGTAGTCTTTCAGGCCCTGCTCTGGCATTGTGTGTGCCCCAGGAAGTAAAAAGTTTGAACAAATGCGCATGTTCTGTAAGGCAGTGGGTGGTCGAGCTTGGGTTGTCATGGTTAACGATGAGGTCTCCAAGATGGGGGGCCCTGGACTGAGGGAGGCGCTTGCTGCCTGAGCAGGATGTTCCTTGTCCCTTGAGAGTAAACCATGCAGACACGCAGAAGGGACATGGAGGACACATGCCCTCCTCACCAGTTGTCTGGCATCTGTACTCACTCCCATTCCCCTTCAACAGCCTCATCTGGGATGGGGCTTTTCCCAGAGGGCTTCAGGGTCTGCATTCCAGTGACAGTCGCGGTGTCATGTATGGTGTCATGTGGTGGGGCCTCAGCGCCATCCTCCAAGGCTGTGCCTTCCATCAGCTTCCAGAGGCACGTGGACCCCAGGAAGGGTGGGGCTGTTTCCGGGATGGCGTCCCTGCTCAGGCTGGCAGTGCTCCCCAACTCCAGACACACCATCCTTGTCCCATGACAGAGCCCTGTTCCCAAGAAGGAGGAGTGGGTTGTGGGGGGTCTTCCTCTAGAAAGGACGTGGTCCCTTTGGGGCACTGGATGTAGCTGCCTCCGCTAGAGAGCCCTTGCTGTGGTCAGGAGCATCCTGGGAGCCATCTCTTGAGCTCTTGGTGGGAAGACAGGTTTGAACACATTGAATAAGTATTCGCAGTCAGGGTGACAGAAACACGTGTCGGGGAGTGAGTGGAAGATTTTAAAGTGGTTTCCAGACTTCCTTAATACCAGCTTAATGTCCCTGAAAGTGGTAAGTGCTAAGGATTGTGTCAGGTGTGAGCAATAGTTAGTGTTTGCCATCACTCACACACTGAACACTGACAGTGTTGCAGTGCTGGGGGGGGCGGTGGGCCGGAGGAGGCCTCCCAGGTATGGGAGGGGCCCTGGGCTGGCAGATGGGGCTCTAGGCCTCAGGAGGTTGCTTCTCTGCTGGCTGCCACTGTCCCCAGTCCGCACCCGCTGTCCGTACCTGCTGCCGGGTGGTCTGGGAAGACCTGCTGCCCTGCGATGGCCCCGCAGCCTCCCTCCACCACTGACCTGCTTTGCCCTGCCCTGGCCAGGGGCGGGCCGGGGGCGGGGCAGGAAGGTGGCTGTGTCAGTCCTGGTTTGCTGGGACGGCAGGGGCTCCTTCTGCCCACCTGGCAGTGGCCATCTCACAGGGCTCTCGCCCTACCTGTGGCTCGGCATGGCCACTGTCCTTTCTCATAGCTTGGGAGATAGGGGCTGCAGGGCAGTGCCAGGACCCAGGAGGCTGGTCCCACCATGGTGGCATACTGCTCCCAGGCAGAGCATGCAGCCAGAGGGACCCCACCCCAATACCTCCCAGGGCCTTGAGGAGATGGGAGCGCCCAGGAGTGTGAGCAATAGCTGTTGTGGGCGGTTGCTGGTCATGGAGTGCCATATATCAGGAGTGGCCTGACAGCTCTTGATTGGCTTTAGGAAAGGACAGCAAAGGCCACTGTGTGCCGCGGGGAGCAGACGGGCTAGGCTTCTATGAGGGGACTGCAAGTTTCCCTGGGAGACACATCCTGCCATACAAGACACCCTCTGGCACAGTTCAGCTGGACCTCATGTCCCATCGGGGCACGCCCTGCCTCGAGCTCTGTGTGGGAGGGTTGTGGAGTTGGCAGGAGTGACCTGTACTATGGGAACCAAGACCAGCTTTCCCAGGCTGGGCAGGGGGTGGGGGGTGTCATGTCCCTGAACCAGGTAGCAGTCATGAGGCCACTGCCCTCCTCCTGTAAGCAACATACAGCAGAGGTTGAGCTTGAGATTCCAGAAAAACCCGGTGCTCTCGTTGCACCCCCAGGTGAACTTTGGTACCACGGAGGAGCTATGGGGGATCTCAGAGAACCAGGCAGGCCGATAAAGTCCAGTGATGGGGGTGGTCTTGGCTGTGACATCCTTGCCACTCCTAAAAATAGTCCCCGAAGGGCCTGGGCTGGCCTCCTGTGGGAGAGGCCCCTGAATTCTGTCCGCCAGTGTCCCAAACCTGAGGGGTGGGAGGCCGCACCTGCTCGGGAGGGACTGGCTGAGACCCTAAGCCCCCCCCCCCCTTTTTTTAAATCCTCACCCAAGGATCTATTTATTGATTTTAGAGGTAGAGGTGGGGGAGGAGAGAAAGAAACTGATGTGAAAGAGAAACATCGATTAGTTGCCTCCTGTACAAGCCCTGACCTGGGATCGAACCTGCAACCTAGGTATGTGCCCTGACCGGGGATTGAACACACAACATTTGGGTGTACAGGATGGTGCTCCAACCAACTGAGCCACCCGGCTAGGGCTCTCTCTTTTCTTTTCTTTCCTTGACCCTAAGCCCTTTCCATGCAACATCCCTGCTCCATTTGGAGGCTGCTTCAAGCTCCAGCAGGCAGGTGGCTTGCCAAGGTTTGACGGTGTGGTCCCCGGCTGGAAGCTGCCAGGGCTTCGGGGGAGGTCCCATGGTGAGGACAGAGCCCTGAGGCTCCACATGTCCTTTCTGGCCTTGGGCTTGTCCCCTGAGAGACCCTTAGGGTGTTTTTCCCCTTCGGCTTCCCAGAGCCCAAGAGATGTAAAGAAATGGCTAGAACTTGTCCCTGTTTGACATCAGTCTCCAGTGCGGAGAGTAAATTGGACCCACCGTCCTCAGGAAGACAGGCGCAGTGCGATTTCAGTAGTTGCACTGTGAGGGAGGGAGGGAGGAAGAAGGGAGGGGGGAATACTGAATTTCCTTAGAGAACACAGTGTTTATTCAAAAGTGCCTTTAACACAAATAGGACAGTGTCTCTGGGACCAGCCTCTGTGCTGGTCCTAGAAATAGCTCCTGTACTGCCCTGGGCATGACCTCCCGGCCCCTCGGTCACCTCCTGGTCACTGCCTGGGGCCGTGCCGCTGTGAATAGGCATCACTGAGTTATGCTTCACATCTCTCCTTTGCCACTCAGCTGGATAGGGAGGGACCCTTTGTTGTGGGGACCATCCAGATTCCCCCTCTGGAGGGGAGGGAGTATCTGTTGTTTCCTTTCCTTGGCTGGAGAACTGGACCAGACTCAGGAGGGGTGGGTGGGAGGGGGACGTGGGGAGTGGTTAGGCTCACCTAAGTGGGGCAACAGTGAGGGAAGAACCCTTGGTTCCTCCAGAAGGCTCAGGATCTGAGGGTGGGGCCAGGAAGGGGGAGTTCCCATCATCTTCTGGCTAATGGAGCCTCTCTTGAAGAACACAGGTCCTTGCCAAGGACGCCGTGGGCTATCCCAGCAGCCAGTGCAGGGCTGCAGCTGCAGATAGGGGAGGGCAGGAGCAGGGAGGGGAGGGGACTGGGGCACCTCCACATGAGTCCCTGAGGCCCGGCTCAGAGCCTCGGTAGCACCTTGTTGGGGGTGAGTGGGGTGACTCAGCTCCTCCCTCCGGGAGGTTCCTTGTTCAATCCCTTCTTGAGGTCAGTGAAGATCAGGGGTTAAGTGACTAGCCCTCACCCAAGGTCATCAGCACTTGTTCCATCCGTCATCTTTGGCTGAGGAACGGGACGACATATGGATGGGTTTTTATAGCAAGAGGTAAAAACACGGATGCCGTGCTGCAAACCAGAACTCATTACGCTTCCCGTTGTCACCAGTTTCACACGGAGAGGAACGGGCCCTTGACCTCCACTTGTCCTAACTTTCCCAGCATGGGACTGTCAGGCACAGGTTCCCCTAGCCCTACTGCGGTCTGTAGCACGACTGCTCGTCACGGGTTGTCCAGAAACCCAGTGCGGTCCCAGGCAGCCAGAATAGCTGGTCCCCCAGTTTCCAGCCAGTGCCCCTCCTTATGTGATGTCCTGAATCCCTGGGAACCTGGGACACACAGAAGAGCTTTTTGCCCCTTCTCCAGACAGGGCAGGCAAGGACCAGTGCTGGGGGATGTCCCGCTGTGCTCCCAGCTCTGGGCCCTGGTAGGCCACTGCCAGTCCTGTTGTCTTTGAGAGCAGAGTCCCTTATGCTGTGTGGTCCTCACCGTGAGCCCAGCAGGCTTCATGAAGGTCATCACCAGCAGAGTCCCCTGGGGTGCCATGACAGTGACCACACACATTTATTGGCTAAAAGTTTTGGAGGTCAGAAGCCTCATGTAGGTCTCATGGGGCTAAGCCCATGTGCAGCAGGGCAGGTTACTGCCTGAGACTTCAGGGGAGAATTGTTTCTGGCCTTTTCTAGCTTCTAGAGGCACCACATCCTGGGCTTGTGGCTCCTTCCTCCATCGTCAGCATTTCTGAGCTTTCTCCCGTAGTCACGGCTCCCTCTGACCACAGCTGGGAAAGGTCCTCCACTTCTGAGGAGCTCCACTAGTGCACGGGATCCACCCAGACCGTCTCCATTAACTCAGGGCCATTGGCAAAGGCACGTTGCCACGTCAGGTTTCACACTCACAGGTCCCAGAGCTAGGAGGTGGACGTCTCTGGGACTACCATTCTGCTGACCACACACCCATCCTGGCCCCCAGTTCAATACCACTGAAGACACAACTCGACTGCTTCCCACCGCACCCTGTCACCTCTCTGGAAACCCCCCAGCACTGGCCCTTGGGGTGGGAGGGCGTTTCCCGCCCTGCAGGCTCATCTGGCTCTTGTGTCCCACTCAAGCGGCCACTCGTTTATGGTTTGCTGCCTGAGTCTTTGCTTTGAAAAACTCTACAAGTTATGCGTTTTCACTGTAGAAATATCTGAAAGAAAATCCTTCCTCTTCTCCCCACCCCTTGGGAAAGACATCTGTTTCTTCTGCGTCAAGCTAATTTCAGAAAGTTCTTTGCGCACCTGCGGAACCCAGAGGGTGGGGGCTCCCCCAAGGCTTGGGTGCAGCTGCCAGTGTGACCTGGCAGTGGTTTGAACTTGCCCAAAGCCTCTGTTCTTTCGGGGAAGGCCGGAGCGGGCTGCTCCCACCTCCAGACAGCTCCCACCTGGGCCAGCTGGCTCGCAGGAGGGTACGCAGCCTCTGGCATCAGCTATGATGGGTCTGTCCTCTCTCCTCACAGAGGACAGGAAGGGCAAGCTGCGGCCGGCCAAGGCCAGGAGCGACCGGAAGAAGAAGAGCCCCGTACACCCTCACCACCCACTCTTGCCCCAGCTGCCGCCACCATTGCCCACCCAGTTCCCCACTGAGGAGGTGCTGCCACCCCCACTGGAGCCCCCAGTGCTGAGCCCTGGCCCTGAAGTCACTGAAGAGAACTCCCTGCCACCTCCTCTCAATGTCGTCCCCCCCGAGGCACCTGGCGAGGACCTGGAGCTGAAGCCACGCCCCATCATTCCCATGTTGTATGTGGTGCCATGGGCCAGCCCAGCCACGTGTGACAAAGGTCGAGTGTCCTGCCAGCAGGCCTCCGAGCACTTTGCCCAGAAGGGCCCCACCTGGAAGGACCAGATGGCCCCCATGGAGCTAACAGGGCCTGAGGAGGAGAGTGGAGCCGGCGAAGTGCAGGTGGGATACCCTCGAGGGTCCCCAGGGCTGGGGGTTCCACCTGTCCCTGTGCACTGGCCACAGAGCATGGGAAGTGGCCCCTGTGGCTCCTCAGAGGTGGCAGCATTGGTGTAGAAATCACCATGGCTCCTGCTGCCTCTCCCCCCCTACTGGGGAAACTGAGGCACTGCTGAGCTAAACTCTGCTCTGGTCCCCAAGCTGTGACTCAAAGATGCCTCCTGTTCTGTGTTTCAGGCACCATCAACCTTTTCCAAGTTAAAGATGGAGATCAAGAAGAGCCGGCGCCACCCTCTGGGCAAGCCACCAACCCGATCCCCTCTGTCAGTGGTCAAGCAGGAGGCGTCCAGTGATGAGGGTGAGGGAGGATTCTGTCCCTCTACTTGGGCCCCAGGCTACGAATAACTCCTGCTCTCTCACCTGGCACCTACCCCCAGGCCTCCCTCTGCCACCTGCCCCACTGGTCACCCCCACTGCCACCTCCTGAAGCCAGGCCCTTAGCCTCTGTCACCAGACTCCTGACCCTTGGACCTAGCCCCACCTACACAGCCTATAGGGCTTCCCCGCAGGGACAGAGGCAGCCCCTGTTTTTGCTCATGTGACTAGAGGAAACCCTGCGTCGCCCTCCCCAGGCAGGCAGCTGTTATAGAGACACCCAAGGCTCCGACCTATGGCTGGTCACGGGTGTGTGACACAGGGCTGGGGAGCCACCAGTCGCAGCAGAAGTGATTCTTCTTGCTGCTGAGCCCAGCCGTAGACCTTGGAGGGGTTGGAACAATGAATGGGCCGTGGGAGCTGGAGCCAGCAGGGTGGGGGCTAGGAGATGAGCAGCTTGTATTTAACACTCGGCTGAAAGTCAGAGCTGCTATCTCAGGGGCAGGAACCCTGGGAAGCCAATTTTTCATCTTCCGCTTTAGCCTTCTGCTTGAGATGCATGTGGAATTTGAAAATCGTCTGGATGGCTTTTTTATTCTGAGTCTAACTTGAGGGCTAGTGTGGGGAGGGTTCTCCAGCTCCCAGGAAAAGAAGGGATCTCGAGGGAGATGAAAGGCGCCCTGAGTCCCTCCAGGCGGCTTTGGCCTTAACAGTCAGGAGGGCAGCGTGTCAGCCACACTGGCCCAGCCGCTGTGAAGGTTGGGGCCTCAGGACTGAGCCCCGGGTTCTGGGGCAGGCCCCCAGAGGAGCACTGAACGCAGGAAGCACAGCAGTGGGACGTTGGGGGTAGGGCTCGTGATGGAGGCCCCAGGGGATGACAGGCATGGGCAGAAGAGACGCCAGTTAGCAGCCTGCATCTTACCTTAATAGGACTTCCCGTTGACGCCACCCCTCCCTGTCTCCCAGCCACACTTCCCTCTTGGCTCCTTTGAGCTCAAGAGGCTGCACCTGACCTGCCAGGGTCTGACCCAGCCAGTCTCCCACCCCCAGGTGGGACCAGCTCCCCACCCCCAGCCTGGGTGGCTTGGTGGCCTCTTTGCAGAGACTCGGGCCATGTAAGTGGGGACCCGTCACCACGAATGCTTGTGGTAGTAAAATGCCCATCCTTCGAGGCAGGAGATGGACCCTCAGGCACGGTTTAACCTTCTGCCTCCCTTCTCCCCACTTACTCTAGAAGCCTTCCCTTTCTCTGGGGAGGAGGACATGAGTGACCCGGAGGCCTTGAGGTCCCTGCTGTCCCTGCAGTGGAAGAACAAGGCGGCCAACTTCCAGGCCGAGAGGAAGTTCAACGCAGTGGCTGCCCTGACCGAGCCCTACTGTGCCATCTGCACCCTCTTCTACCCCTACAGCCAGGTGAGCAGGTAGCCTCAAGGGGCCACACAGGGCCCAGCAGCATCCGTCTGCTCTCCTGCGTGCAGTGTTGGCTCGAGCTGCAAGGAGGGACTCTGGGGCAGGTGATGGGGAAGAGAACCCACTTGCTGTAGGAGCCACAGTGGGGTCAGCGAGAGCCCAGAGGACTGAAATGGGACAAGTGGGGGTGGGACAGTCACAGCACAGCAGGTGGAAGCCCTTGGCAGTGCAGGGTGTGCTGGAGCCTCCCTGGTGAGGGCCACAGAGAAAGGCCAGTTTCCAAGTTTTATCTGTAGGTACTTGTCAGTTGGCATAAAAATGGGGCCTTGGATGAAGGGGTGGGGGTATGGTGTAGATATATCACAGTCACTGTCCTTGGAAAGTTTCTCAATGTGGCCTGGCACTGGTGCCACCTGGGAGGTGGGGGCCAGAGGCATGGTGACCAGCCGAGCCCCAGAGGTGGGCAGGGGCCAGGGCAAAGAGCCCCACATGGCTAATGGGACACCAGTGGCACAAAGACCTGATCCCTCTCCGCTAAGCCAGGCACCACGTCCTGTGCACTTTCTAGTCCGGGTCCTCCTCTATCCCATGTTTCCCGAGTTGGGGAACCTAGCTTTTTCCTGCGCTTTGTCCTATGCCATCAGCCTGCCCAGTTTCCCTCCTAATGTCTTTTTTCATCCCCTTCCCCCTCCCCAGCCCTGATGATAGCCTGTCTTCGGCTTTTTTCTCCCCACTGTAGGCCCCATTTTTCCCAATAGCATCTCACCATGGTCAGACCAGGTGTTTGGGAGGCTGCTGCCCATCCACTACCTGGCTGGAGACTCTGCCAGGCTCACCATGGCCTTTGGCCTGATCATATGCCCCCATGGCCTTCCTCAGCTGTGACATCTGCCCCTGCTCTCCACAGCCCACACAGCAGCAGTATGCCCTGTGATGCCCCCCAGGGTCTTCCACCCACCCAACCCAACCCCCTGCCTTGCCAGACAGATTTTTGTTCATTCTTTGAGTTCACTTATCTGCTACCTCTTCTGGGAAGTCTTTCCAGACCTGCTATCCGCAGGCTGGCTCTGGGATGTCCCACCCTGGGCTCCCCTGGCCTTTCTCTGCTCCTGCCTGTGTTTATCCACCTCTGGATAGCGAATCCCAGGAGGATGCAGCCAGGTCTCGCTTGCTTTTTTGGGTCCCCCCCTCCTAGTCTAGTGCCTGGTACTTTGTACATACTAGCTCAGCTGCCCCGAGCTCTGTGCTCCGTGCCAGTGTGCCTGTCTCCAGAGCTGTCTGGACGCATTGTCCGTTAGCAGATGCAACATCCAGGGGAGGGAATGAGTGACACCTAGATGTCCTCTTCAGGCATGTCCTCCTTAGTGCTGCTGGGAGGCTGCAGGGAGTCAGAGTGCTGGCACCTGCAACTTCAGGTGTGAATCTTCTTAATTCCAGCTGTTAGTGAAGAATCCTGACTTTAATCAGCCCACCATACCCGTGGGCTTTTGTGGGCCAACCACTTCCAAAACCTGGAGACTTCAGACCCGGGACCAGGGCTTATTGGCCCTTGCTGTAAGCAGGGCTGTGGCTGGATATTCTGCCCAATTGGAAGTGGAAGTCATTTTCGACTAATGGAGGCAGCTTAGAGGGGCGGGGGGAGCCTGTTGCGAGGCTCTGATTTCAAAGCTGGTCCCCTAATCTGAAGTGCCATCATTCCCCCAACACCAGGCATTGTCCCCCCAGTGGAGTCTTTCTGCTCCTGTCAGGAGCAGGGGCAAACCCTCCTGTCACACTCTGGAGGGCGTCAGGGAGCCCTGCTGCCCTGTGCCAGGCCTAGGCTGCTGGATCCTGGTGCTGTGGGCAGGGTGATCTCACCATGTTCTCTCTGTGGGCTGAGATCTGGAGAACCTGTTGGAGACCGGGGGACAGCTGTTGTGGGCACATATTGGAGGTGGGGGAGCACCCACACAGGTGCACAGGTAACACACCTTCAGGTGGTGGTCAGGGCCACAAAGACAGACAGCAGGACGGCTGGCTGGGGCTGCTGGCCCCGGGGGCCGACAGGGTCGGGAACAGAGATCTGGGAGCCCCGGGTAGGGGAAACAGGGCATGCACAGGCGCTGGGGCAGGATGGTGCCTGGCAGCGGGGGTGTTGGAGGAAGAGCAGGGCCCACGTGGCTAGAGGAAGAGGGGAAGGGGCTGCGGGGGCAAGGTTCGGGGGGCAGCAGAATGGTGCCAGTGCTCTGTTCGGATGTGACCCTAGTGGGGGGTTTTCAGTGGGGGAAGGACAGGGTTACGTTTGGGGGAGCAGGGTTGAGGGATGGGCAGGGAGGGCTGGTGTACTGGGGGAGCCCTCCAGGGGCCACCTCAGGTGTCCTGGTAGGAGGCCCCAGTGCGGCAGCTGGGAAGGCTGGTTGCGGCTGTTTGGGCATAGAAACCACATGGGGCATGGACTGAAGGAGGCAAGGATGGCCCGAAGGCCAAGTTGAATGATGACAGGTGGCCCCTCGGAGGGCTCTCCACTAAAGGTACCCCACTTCTGCAGTCCCTACAGATGGAGAAGGAGGCCCCACAGGCCTCCCTCGGGGAGGGCCCCTCCATACCACCTTCCAAATGTGGCCAGAAGACGCGGCCGCTGATCCCCGAAATGTGCTTCACCTCCAGCGCCGAGAACACGGAGCCGCCCCCAGCCAACTCCTGCATCGGCGACGACGGGACCAGCCTGCTGATCGCTTGTGCCAAGTGCTGCCTGCAGGTCCATGCCAGTGAGTGGGGTCCTGGACGACAGGCAGCCTGGGCTGAAGGAGGACTGTGGGGGCTGTGGAGTGTGGCCCCTGCGCACCCTCCTAGGACGGCCGCCCTTGCCTGTGCAGATCAGGGAGCTCTTTCCTCCTGGGCTTCACTTTCAGAGCTTTCAAAGGACCTAGCGTCAGGGGGCAGGGTCTTGGCCTTCAGGGGCAGACTTCCTGTTCTTCCCCCTGGCCAAGGTGGGCCTGCCTGGTCAGCCTCCTTCTGGACAGATCTGCTGACCCCTGCCCTGCCCTCTGGGGCCTGGGAAGCAGCAGGAAGAGATCAGGTGCTTGTCAGGTACCATGACGATTTCCAACTCTGTGCTTTGGGGCCAGAGTTGATGGTGAAGTTGCAATTCTAGGGAGGTTCGGGCCTGATTTATCTCTGCCATAAGCGACCGCCCTCTCCCAGACCATGATCCCAGGAGACAGGAGAATGGACATCTGCCCCCTTCTTGGGCGTGAAGGCTGGAAATGAAAGGTTGAGCTCCCCAGAAGGAAGGAAGCCTTATGGAGCCATTTAATTCTGTCTGCCCCTGCCCTATGGAGGAAGGCAGCTGTAGGTCCCTGTCCTTCATTTGTCCCCACAGAGGCTACCCGGGGCTCATATTGTCTCCTGTCTGCAAGTCTCCTGGCTCAGCCTTGCTGGGCCTGGAGTGAGACACTCCACTCCAGGGCAGGCTCCTGGGGCCACTCTAGGGGGGCCTGTGGGTGGGGTTGCAGAGGCACCCCGCCCACCATCCTTAGAGACAGAAGGCTTAGCATGGGTATATTCCTTGAGACCTGGCCCTAGAGGGAGGTGGAGCCCCCACTTCCCCCAGGAGCCAGGCCCCCCACGTGCTGACCTTGGCTGACTGCTGTGGGGGACAGAGCAGGGGGTCCAGTGGGGCTCTCAGGCACCTTGCTGTCCTTTGGGGTCTCCATGAGGACACAGAGCTGCATTTCTGCGGCCCTGCTCTCTCCCTGTTTACCTGGGACCCATCTGTACCTGGCCACTGCCCACTGCAGCTAGTGGAGTCCCTGTTTGGTGGGTGACAAGCCCGAGATGACTGAGGGCCCCTGAAGTACTGCTGGGCAGTGACCCAAGGGTGAGTCAGAGTCCCTTGGTCTGGGGCGTGCCCCTTTGCCTGCCCTCCTCCACTGTGCCCTCTCCCCATTTCTGAACCACGACGGCGTTCCAGGGCGAGTCGCCTTGTAAATCAGAGACTCTGACTTGTGGTTTTGGAAGTGGCTCTTCTGCCCGAACATTGGGCCATCCCAGTTTGAACACCAGTGTCCACAAGGCCGCCTTTGCATGTCATGCAGCTTCTTGGTCACTTTCCCAAGGTCTCGCTTAGCAGAGCTGGGGAGGGGGACACCCAGGGGACCCTGCTCCCCTTCCCAGCATCCGTTTCCAGACCTTTCTCCTGCTGTGTGCCGTGCCGTGGACTGAGGCAGAGGGGCAGTGAGGGCTGTCTCCCTCAGTGCCGAGGCGGAGCTCCAGGTCGCCCCTTTAGCCTAGTGTGCAGCTGCAGTGCCAGGCGAGTCCCGACTCAGCCGTTCTCTGCTGTCTTCCAGGTTGCTACGGCATCCGCCCAGAGCTGGTCAATGAAGGCTGGACATGTTCCCGGTGCACGGCCCACGCCTGGACTGCGGTAACTCACCCTGCAGCTGGGGTGGTACTCTGAGAAACGTCCAGCCCCATGGGGGAGCCAGGCCTGGGCCCTGGGCTTGCCAGAACCCGTAGAGTGACCCTGGGCTGGTGGCCTCACCTCCCTGGGTCTTGGTTTCTTCACCTTGGCAGTGAGGGGGTGGAGCCAACGCACTCCTAGCCCCTCCTATGGTGGCCGCTAGTTTGAAATATAAGGACCAAGAGCAGGGGGTGGACCAGGCCCCAGAGCAGCATGGGGGCAGCTGCTCTGGGGCCTGGTCCCCCTGGGTCCCCCTCACCGTGGGCTTATCTGGTCCCTGCAGGAGTGCTGCCTGTGCAACCTCCGAGGAGGAGCTTTACAGATGACAACTGACAGGAGGTGGGTAGAAGGGGTACTGCGAGCGCTCCTTAGGGCCTGGGGTTGGGGTAGACCAGGAGGAGCAAACAATCACTCAGACTGTCCCTTAAGGTCCTGCAAGCCCTGACGGGCCAGCAGCAGCAGCATTGTGGACAGCGGCAGTGCCCACAGAGTGGAATGACATTGGGGAGAGGAGAGATGGGGGCACCCATGACCTCTGACCCTACCCCTTCCTGCCCTCCCCAGGTGGATCCATGTAATCTGTGCCATAGCAGTCCCTGAAGTGCGGTTCCTGAATGTGATAGAGCGCCACCCTGTGGACATCAGTGCCATCCCTGAGCAGCGATGGAAGCTGGTAGGATCCCTGGATCTTGTCCTGTTGGGTGGGGGAAAGCACCAGGAAGCCAGGCGCCATCAGTTTCCATTTGACCAAAAGTATTACTTCTTGAATAGTCCCAAAGGCACAAGATACAAAAGTCAGAAGGCACAGAGGTGCCCAGAAAAAGCAAGCCCCCATCTCGGGTGCAGTGGACCCCTGGCTCTCAGGCCTCCATGCGGAGGTGGCCTCTACGCACCCCAGCGCACATGCGGTTTCCACTTTTTTCATAAGCAGAAGCTGCACACACTCCACCCTGTACCTTTCTTGCTGCCTAACTGGCCCCTCTTTTTTTTTTTTTTAATTCTGGTAAAAACACTTAGTGTGGGATCTTCCTTCTGAACAAACTTTTCAGTGTACAGCACAGCGTCACTAACCACAGGCGTGCGTGCTGCAGTGTGGCGGAGCTCCCACGCTTGCAGTGTGTGCGGCTGAGGCCGCACACCCGTTACCTAGCAACGCCCCTTCCCCGCCCCACCCCCGGCCCCTGCTCCTCCAAGTCTGACTGTTGAATGGGCCTCACATCAGTGCAGTCCTGCAGCCTTTGTCCTTCTGCATCTGGTCTTTCCCCTGCGCACGATGCCGTCACGGCCCGCCCACGCTGCCTCGCATGGCAGGGTTTCCTCTTCTCTCATGGCTGAGTCACATTCCGGTGTGCGTGGCTGGGCCACACTTCTTTACCCCTTGACCCCTCAGTGCATACAGGTGGCTGCAGTGAACACAGTTGTGAGTGCGAGAAGTACATTTTACCCTTGTATCGTTATTTATTAATTATTGTCTTATTTGCCACACAAACAACTGTAAACCCTCTTTTGCCCCACCTGGCATACCTCTTCAGTATCTCGTTTTCATTTCATTTGCATGTATACCCAGAAGTGGACTCCCTGGGGCATACATCAAGGCTGTTTTGAAATTTCTGAGGCCCCTCCACACTGTTTTCCACAGTGACTGCCCTGGTCTGCATTCCCCACAGAGGGCAGGGGCTCCCTTTCTCCACGTCCTTGCCCACGCTTGTGTCTTGTCTCCTTGATGGCAGGCTGAGAGGGCTCCTCCTGGAGGTTTGGGTTGTGTTTCCCTGAGGGTCGGTGGTCTGAGCACCTTTTCATGTGCCTGTTGGCCACCCGTGTGTCTTCAGAGAAATGTCTGTTTAGGTCCTTGGCTTATTTTTAAATCGGGTTGCATGTTTGCTGTCGAGTTGTCAGAGTTCGTAGCTAGCCCCTCTTAATTCACGTCGCACTTCCCCCTCTAAGGGGCACATGGCCCTCCTCAGCCAGGTTGCTCTTACTGGTAATGGTCACCCAGGCGAGCAAGGTAATGGGCACCCTGCAGGCAGGGTGGGCAGAGTGTGGCCATGACAGCACGCACTAGCTTCCGTTCCTGGCTTGGCCGCCAGCCAGTTGCGTTACTCCAGACAGACTTCTTGAGCTCTCTGCCTCGTCCTTCCCATCCGTGACGGTGCTCGGCACGGTGCTCGCTGATGGCCTCGCGGTAAAGCACTGATTGTGCTGTCTGAACACCAGTGCCTGCTCCCGGTTTATCGTCACTGTGAGTTTGTGTCAGCCGTGCTGGGGATGTGCCCCACTTTCAGGGACATGTGGCACCCCAAGGCCCTTGGCTGGGGCATCTGAAGCACCCGTGGCTGCTTTTCCTGCCTGGTTTATTTCCCAGCTGCCTGGGGCAGTCCCGGGGTACTGATGCACCTCCAGGTCTACCGAGGGCAAAAGGCAGAGACCTCGGGCTGTGGTCAGTGGGCCTCGTGGAGAGTCCTGGGGAAAGGAACAGGGGCACCCACCTTAAGCCCACAGGTGCTGGGCCACGAGGCAGGGCTGAGTGGGGGCTTAGAAGGACGGGGTCTCAACATGGAGTGCTGGGAGCCCACGGGTGATCACAGAGAGGCTGGTGGCCTGCAGGTGATCAAGAGCGTAAAGGCTGCATCATTCAGGTGGAGAGGTGGTGCGGCGCACAGCCTGTGATCCCTCCTCCCCCCAGACGCTTTATGGAGCACCTGACATTTCCAGCTTGCAGCCTCTTCATTACCAGCACTTGTAACGATGAATTAAAAATCCTTTTACACGAGGCTTGCTTGTACTGCCTAATGGAGCTGTGCGAGGAAGCCAGCAGTTAACTCCTGCTTGCCCAGCTGTCCACCACCTTCCCAGGGCCACACACAGGCCACATGCCCGGGAACAGCTACTCCTGGTCATCGTCCATCTGTCTATATCCCCAGTACTCCCTGGCCACTGGCTCTGGGGGGTCCTGGTAAGTAGGGGCTGGCTCTGTCCAGCCAGTGGTCTGAGCCATGCACTCACTCCCTCGCCCGGCTGGCCCAAGTCCTGGAAAAACCCAGACACCAGGCAGGCCCCGTGCTCAGCTCCTGACAAACGGCATGGTGGGGGCCTGGCCCACGTTCTTCACCCACAGAGACGGGATAATGAGCTGCCACCGATGGGGGCAGGGGGATGACTGTGCTTTGACTCAGGCCTCACGCCATTGGCTGTCTCTGGGGCTTGGGTGGGGCAGGTGACATGTGTGAGATCTTGAGACCTGCTGGCTTCCGGGAGGGACAGCTCCTCCTGGGGCCTCAAGGCAGCTGTGGTCGCCTCCGCTGTGTGGAAGGCCCAGGGCTGGAGTGTCAGTGCAGCTCGGGGCATGTCATATGTCAGTGCCTGTCATCCAGGCCAGTGGGAGAGTTAGGTATTGGCAGTTTAGTAATGAGACATCATTGCCATTGATTGGTTCAGCAGTTCCTGCAGCACCCTTGGCCATCATGCTCATCTGGCTTTTGAACATGGTTTCAGAGCGATAAAGGCCACTTATTAAATGCTCAGAGGGATGAGAGCCTGGCATCCGCTGAGCTGGGCACATCGGGGTGGCCCTGGGTGCTAAAGCCGTGGGAGTGGGTCACTCTAAGTAGGGGGCGTCCCCCCACAGGCTCCTACAGGCGATGACAGGCCTCACTCAGACCCCCACACATGCTTATGAAGGAAGCTACTCGGCAGTGCTTTGTATTCAAAATTAAGATAAAAATTTACCATTTTAGAGTGAGCTTAAAATTCACTAGCTTTTAGTATGTTCACAGAGTTGTACAACCATCACCTCCATCTAATTCTAGAACATTCACTCCAAAAGGAAATCCATCCCATTATCAGTCACCCCAGCGGGCTGATGCAAAATGGAAACCCAGCGAATCAGCATTTCTCAGGTCCTGTTCTAAACGAACCTAAGACTTCTTGTTTACTGTTGTGAAGATGAAACTTCCCTTTTGCGATGATAATTCACAATGGAAACTCTTTTTCACACGAGGACCCAGGTGCTCCCAAGGGCCCTCCGATGGTGAGAACAGCGCCTGGCCGCCCGCCTCCTGTGTCTGCAGATGCGCCTGTGTGGGCACATCTCATGAGTGGAGCCACACGCTGTGTGTGTGGCCTTTGTGTCTGGCTCCTCTCCCTGAGCACCATGTGTTCGAGGTCCCTCCATGCTGTAGTGGGGGCACTGCCTCATGTTTTATTGGGTTTTGTTTGGGCTGAAAATAGCATTCCAGCGTGTGGCTTGTTGGTGCCCATGGCAGGCTCCTCTGCAGCGGGGCCGAGGGAGAAGGGTCGTGGCAGCGGTCCTGGGGGTGGAGGTGGAGCCACAGGCCAGGTTGGTTTGGAGAGTCTCTCCACTGTGGTCAAGAGTCCAGCTAAGGGACTCCCTGGGCTCGTCCCTTAGAGTCCCTCCAGCTGGAGGGTGCCTCCAGCTGACCAAGGCTGGGCTGCTGTGGCCTCTGCAGCCCTGGGTCTTGGGGTCACTCCCGGGGGACAGTCCAGTCCTGGGAGTGAGTCCTAAGGGGGGACCCAGGAGCCTGCATGAGTCCCGTCCCCCCTCCATGTCACCCCAGAAATGCGTCTACTGCCGGAAGCGGATGAAGAAGGTGTCCGGGGCCTGCACCCAGTGCTCCTACGAGCACTGCTCCACCTCCTTCCACGTGACGTGCGCCCACGCTGCCGGGGTCCTCATGGAGCCAGACGACTGGCCCTACGTCGTCTCCATCACCTGCTTCAAGCACAAGTCAGGGGGCCACACAGTGAGTGCCCGGCCCTCCCGCCCTCCCATCGCCTGCCCGCCTGCCCCAGTGCTGATCTGGCCTCTCCCTGCCCCCAGGTCCAGTTCCTGAGGGCTGTGTCCTTAGGCCAGGTGGTCATCACCAAGAACCGCAATGGGCTGTATTACCGGTGCCGTGTAATCGGCACCACCACACAGACTTTCTACGAAGTGAACTTTGATGACGGCTCCTACAGCGACAACCTACACCCCGAGAGCATCACCGTGAGCTCAGGCGGGAGCCGGGCGGGCAGGGCTGCTGTCAGGAAGCCAGGAGGTTGCACAGTCCCTCACAGGAATCGCCTGTTTCCAGGGTCACTGTGACCCCACTGGACGGGTCCAGGCCACAGCCCCCGCAGGAAAGGCACTGCCGGGTCAGTCTAGACCGGCCTAAGCAAGGACAGCGCTCCAGGGTGGACAGCTGCGACTGTCCCCACCCCGGCCCCTCCCACCTACCCCCTGCCCAGCTCTGGCTCCTGTGCGTCCAGATAGCTGAGGGTGTCAGAGAGAGCCACTGGCTTCTCGCTACAGTTAAATCGCAGGCGGCACAGCACGGGGAACACCAAAACCCGACAGAGCCTGCGGGTGCCTGTGCCCTGGGACCTGCCGCCTCACCTCCCGCCAAATTCTTGCCTCCGACAGAGTAGAGACTGTGCCCGGCTGGGACCCCCGCCTGAGGGGGAGTTTGTTGAGCTCCGGTGGACCGATGGCAACATCTACAAGGCCAAGTTCATTTCTTCCGTGACCAGTCATATCTACCAGGTGAGCAGGTCCTGACTTCCAGGTCAGGGTGCAGGGGGCCTGCAGGCGAGGGTGGGGCCCTCGCATGCACTGTTGGGGACAGATCCACCTTTTGCTCGCCTAACCAAGGAGGTCAGGGCTTAGTATATTTTTAAGCTGGGAGGGGCCTCAAATTGTCTAATATTTTCCTCTTAACAGATGCTTTCTTGAGTTGTGTGTGTCTGTGGTAAACAGAGATTGCATAAAATGTACTGCTTTAACCATTTTTAAGCAGTTCAATGCCCTTGATTTTTCTTTTTAATGAAGATGGCCGCGAGTCTCTCCCCATGTGTGTAGAAGGGGCTTTGCACGAGAGTGCGGGGTCTTAGAAGAAGAATCACGCCTGTGCCGGCAACCGCAGGCGACGGCCGCAGATTCTTTGCCGATTTGCTTTCTCTTGTGCTGTCTGTGCCCCCATCACTTTTAACCACACCCCTCTCCCCACCACCGCCCTTAACTGACGAGTGGTGACGGGAGCAGGCCGGTGAGAAAGCCCCTGGGCCAGCGCCCTTCTTGGCAGTCCATAGAGCCCTGGCAGCCGAGGGTGGTCGGGCCTTGTCAAGGACCATGGGAGCCCATCAGTGGCCCTGAGGCACCAAGCCTGAGAACTGTGCCCTTGGCAGGTGGAGTTTGAGGACGGGTCCCAGCTGACAGTGAAGCGTGGTGACATCTTCACCCTGGATGAGGAGCTACCCAAGAGGGTCCGGTCACGGCTGGTAAGTGGCTTCACAAGGTGGGTTTGGGGTGAGCTGCCCGCAGAAGCCCTCAGTAGGCATCAGGGATGTGGCCTTGACCTCCCTGCAGTGGCCCTTGCTCCCACTGGGGGGCAGCGGAGGGCGGCTCCCAGGGAGCAAGCCTGTTCTGTGGCAGATGGGGCAGGTTGGAGGCCCTCCCAGTGGCAGCACAGCCAGGGGAGATAAACCTGCGCTGGCGCCGGCCGGCCTCCCGGCACATTGTGATGCGCCCCGCTCTCGGAGCATCTGCCGCCTGCACACAGAATCTGAGCTCCGAGGTTGGCTGTGCAAAAAGAAACGCTTTTCCAAAGCTCATCCCTCTTCAAAGGGAACAGTGAGTCCCAGAGGCGGGAAGCGACCAGCCTTTTCTCCTAGCCTGCTACTATTCTCTTTCTTTTGTGTTTAATCCAAAGACCAGGTTTTGAGGAGCAGGCGACTGTGGCTGTGGGTGAATGAGCTCAGAGTAGGCACTGGTGGGGGTTGCACAGCTGACCTCGGATGCCAGGTTCCCTTGGGGAGCAGACAGGGGCTGCTGACAGCTGAGCAGCTGCTCCTCCCTCCCTCTGGATGGCCCAGTCCTCCTTCCGGCTGGCCAAGGGGACAGACCTACCAGGGGCCAGGGACTGGAGGCGTAGGGCCCCCTGTGCCCCACCTGCTAAGAGTCACACACAGGATTGGGGGTTTGCACGGAAACAGGAGCACTGAGAAGCCATCCCCAGTGACTGATTGACCCTCTAGGAAGGTCATTAGGTGAAGGACAGTGGCCTTTGGACCCCAACAAGGCAGGCATGCAGTCCAGCCAGGTGCCTGAATGGACTCCCTATTTCAGTCTGTCCGGGCTGCTGTCACAGAGCCCCGTGAACTGGGCAGCTTACACAGCACGCAGGATTTCTCACCGTCCTGGAGGCAGGGAGTCCAAGATCAAGGCGCTGGAAGACCTGGTGTCTGGAGACCCACTTCCCGGTTCACAGACAGCCCCCTTCTGGTGTCCTCACATGGCAGAGAGAGAGGTCAGATAGATAGAGATATGGAGAGAGAGAGAGACAGGTGTGGAGGGGGGAAAGAGAGAGAGAGAGAGAGCGCCCTCACAGGGACCCTTTTTATAAGGTTGCTAATCCCACTTATAAAGGTCTCACCCTCATGCCCTAATGCCTGCCCAGGGACCCCACCTCCTAACACCCTCACGTTGGTGGGTAGAGCTTCAACACAGGATTTGGGGGGACGCAGACTTCGCACATGTAACCCCCCTTCTGCACTGACCGCCGTGCCGTCTGCTCTCCCACAGTCGGTCAGCACCGGCGCGCCTCAGGAGAGCATCTTCTCAGGAGAGGAGGTGAAGGCCGCCAAGCGCCCGCGGGTGGGCGCCCCACGCGCTGCCGAGGACTCGGGGCGGAACCCAGACTACCTGGCCTTCATGGAGAGCCTCCTGCAGGCGCAGTGCCAGCCCAGAGCCCCGTTCTAAGGCAGCAGCCAGCCTCCCAGCCCCCGAGGCCCAGCGCAGCAGGCGGCAGCGGGCCCTGGCCTCTGCTTGCTGTGAGTTCCCGTCCTCGCCTCCCCGCCCCGAGAGGCTACCTCCGTGCTCTGCGTGGACAGGAGCAAGCAGGACGCTGGCAGCGGCCCCAGACTCAGGGAGTGGGGCCACGCCGGCTCTGGGGGGCCGGCGGGGGCTCTCGCCACCCCCACTACTCAGATCCGTAAACCACGTAAGCTCTTCTTCTCGAAAAGGTGCTACTGCATTGCCTGCCTCCTGAGCAGCCGTCGAGATTGTGACTTCTGTACATAAACCACCTTTGTGAGGTTCTTTCTATAAATACCTGTTGTTTAAAAAAAAACGCAAGTAAAAAAGGAAAACAAAGAAGAGGAAAAAATCCCTAAAGTTGTTTTCTAGATTTGTGGCTTTAAAAACAAAACAAAACATTCATTCTTTTTATCAGAACCAAGACATGCTGAGGGAGACAAAAGCATCTCATTTTTTTTTGTTGTTGTTGTTGTTTTAAAATCTTACTCATTTGTGAGCAGGCAGGGAAGTGTGGTGAGTCCTCAAGGGCTGGGGGCGGGCAGGACGCCCAGCGACGGGCAGGGGCCTGGCACTGTGCTCTCTCCCCGACTTCATGGCTGTCTGAGCAGCTGGCATCACGTCCTCGGTCCCCGCCAGGGCCCGCACTGCCAGCCCTCTCTGTGCCCGGCAGGAGGAGGCTGGAGCACCTTCCAGTGGCCATGGTGCTGGCCACGGGTATCCCTCCTGTCAGCAATTGCCTTTGCAAAATAAACACTCTCTTCTGGTTTGTTCCCTCTTTTGCTTCTTCCCCCGTGGGCACCACCCCACAGCCGAGGCCTGCAGTATGTGCAGGCTGTCCCCGATGCCCCCCAGGCCTTGCTCTGTCTGCGCAGGGTGGTGACCTCCTGCAGCTGCAGCAGGCGGGCGCCTGGCTTCCGGGAAGGGAGGACGCGCAGCTGAGTCAGGCCTCCCAGGGGGCCCCGGTCCAGCTGCTTCCCTGCTCACGGCCTATGTCCCCAGGCTCCCAAGTGCCCCTGCTTTGTCCGTGGCCTGCGTTTGTCTGGGGGAACGGGGAGGACTTCCTGGGACCCTGAGGGCTGGCAGCACCTGTGTCCGTCTGCACCCTGGGCGTCTGGGAGAGAGCAGCGAGAGAGGGCACCACTGCTTTCAAGTGGAGGGAGATCCGCCCCTAAGAGCTGCGGGGTCGAACTGAGGAGAGAGAGAAGAAACGTGCTTTTGCATGAGCTTGGGAAGGACGCCGCCAGCTCAGCCTGCCTGCCGTCCCGTCTCTGCTGTCCCTGCTCTTCCCTGCGGAAGGACTGAGAGCGTCATTTGCGTGTATAAATTTTTTTTAATTAAAAAAAAAAAGTGTTCTAACGGTTACCAGGCCAGAGAGAACTATTTAAGGAAAATGGAGAGTATGTAAATGAGCCGAGAACCTTTCATTTCCTTGGTGGGGGGAGGAGGGCAGGCGCCCGAGCCAGCAGGGGCGGGGAGGGAGTGAGGGGAGTCAGCGAAATGTGGGGGCCTCCCTCTGCATGCAGCGGCCCCGCCTGGTGGCGCCATCACTGTATTCATATGTAGTTTGAAAAATGCTATTTATATTGTAAAGAGAATAAAAAGAAGCAGGCAGATGCCTCTGTGGCCCTTGGGGTCCTGGGGGGTCCAAGGGATAGCCAGCCCCGTGGCGGGGCTCGGGCCGCGCCCCTGTCTTGGGTTTCTGGATGACGTGCAGACGGGCCGCTGCACAGCCAAGGGGAAACATGCTTCCCCGCCGAGTCTGTCTGTGTCTCTGTGCAGAAACAAGAACCCACCCACCTCGGGTTTTTCCGACCCAAGATTAAGGATGCGCTGTATTTTTGCCTGATTTCCCTGCCTCTAGGCTCATAATGATTAAAGGCTCGTGAGCACTGCGATCGCAAGTCCATGTCATTGGTGTGTCTTCATTTCTGACGGTGCCAGGTGGCAGGAGGGCGGTCTCCCCCAGGGGGCACAGCTGTGGGGCCTCTCCAGGGTGGCGGGCTGGGCAGCAGGTGACCTGGCCCCTCAGTGGCTCCCAGCCCTGGGGGTGGAGGAGGGTTCCTTCCTCAGCCGGATGTCCATGGCTTGAATCCGTACAGACACAATCCGCCCCCTCTGGCCCCAGAGGCTTTCTGGCCCCGCTCTCAGGTGGGTGGCAGAGGTGGCTGTGGCAGTAGGTCCCCTCTGCACAACAACCAAGGCAGGACCCTCTGTCTTTGACTCCTGTCTTGTCTGGAAAAAGTGGCTGTCTTCCCTCCTGCCCTGTCAGCTTCTACCGGGTTCCTGTGGTGTCTGAATGGTGGGTGTCTGTTGAGCATGCAAGATCGTGGGGTCTCCAGGCCCTGGGGTAGTTGGGCCCCTGGCGTGCATGGACGTGTCACCCATCCGAGTACTGGGGACAGCACCAACGTAGTGATGCCGGTGGGAGAGGCAGGCAGTAGTAAGTAGAATGTGTGGGGCATCCCCAGTGATGTGAAGGACAAAGGGGAATGTGATAGAGTATGCTGTTACCAGCATCACACTTTACACAGGAGTCCTGAAGGAGATGAGGGAGGGAGCCGAGGGGACAGCCCGTGCGAAGGTCCCGGGGCAGGCCTGTGCCTGACTTGGAGGAGCAGCCAAGAGGCCTTCGTAGCTGCAGCAGAGTGAGTGAGGGGGAGGGAGAAAGGAGGGGACAGGGGCAGGTCATGCAGGGTCTGTGGGCTGCAGGGAGGACTTGGGCTCTTACCCCAAGAGAGGTGGGAGCCCTGGAGAGCAGTGGACAGAGGAGGGATGGGACCTGGCTCAGGTGCTCACAGACGCCCTCCTGCTGCTGCAGGAAGGACAGACCGTAGGGGGAGGGGCACAGCAAGGGTGGGAGCTGGCCGGGGCTGGCATGGCGCAGGCTGGGGGTGAGGAGAGGTCAGCAGCTCAGATGGGACCCAGTGCCCTCCAGAGAAGACGTGGGTGTGGGGGCCAGGCGGCCTTCAGGAGGTGTGGGCTCACTGGTGGCATCGGTACTGGGCAGATGAGATGGGGACTCCGCACCGGGCCCCAGGACATTCGCGCAGCATGGCGAAGAGAAGTGGCCAGTGACACAGGCGCACCCCTCTCCACACCCCGGTCCTTCCTCAGAACCCGAGCCCTTGCAGGGCAGGTGTGGCCTGAGCAGAGATTTCCTTTGGTAGAGTTTCCATCCAGCCACCCTCGCCCCACCTCTTAGACCCCCCCTTTTCAGAGAGAAGCAGCCTTCAGCCACACCAGAGTCAGTTGCCCCATTTGCTGCAGAGGGGCCTTCTGCGTCACTCACCAGACAGAGCAGTGCTCTCCCAGGCTGCACGGAGCTCGGTGGACACGTCCAGTCCTCAGCCTCAGGGCAGGGCCACACGGCACAGACAGCAGACCCGGGTGGTCTCCACACGGCTGCAAGGTGGCCCGCCACCACCATCATTCTCTGGAGCGTGCTAAATCAGGGAGGTGTTTGGGGCTGGCCCTCGTGGTCCGCAGGCAGCCAGGGCCGAGACACGGCTGGACCCCCAAACGTTGAGCCACGTGGAGCCAATGACGTCTCTTTTCCCCTGGGCACCAGGCCCTGTGCTGTGCACCCGAGTTTGATTCATTTATTCACACAGCTGATATTTCCCAGGCAACTGCCCTGTGCCCAGACCTGCAGAGATGGCTGACCCAAAGGAGACATGGCCGTTGCTTTTGTGGAGTTTAGAGTTCGGGAAAGTCAGCCGAGGACGGAAACGTCAGGGACCACAAATACGCTCTGACGTGTGCCCTGGGGGACGAGAATGGGGGCAGAGTCCTGTCGGATGGCATGTCTGACTGGACCCAAAGCCTCACGGGCTGGCCTATCAGAAAGACGGGGGCGGGGCCAGGGCCACACTGTGTTGAGCACCCCTCCTCCTAGGACAAGGCCTGAAGCCCTTGGGCCAGATCCAGCCCTCCACTTCTTTTCATAAAGTTTTATCAGCAGAGCCGTGCTCTTTCATTTAGCATCATCTGTGGCAGCTTTCACCCTACCACAGCAGAGCTGAGCAGTAGCAACTGAGACCCCCTGGTCCCAAAAGTCAGGTGTGTTTAGCATCTGGCCTTTTACAGAAAGATGGGTACTCATCCCAGACCCAGTGACCTAGGGGACCCTCCGCACCTTCTCCGTGCCTCTGACAAAATCATCCTCCCACGGGACAGCCTTCAGGGCCGACACCCACCTTTCTCTCAAAGCTCCGAGTTAGGCCCCCTGGGTCCTGGCAGACTCTCCCCCTCCCCCCACCCCGCTCCTCCTTCCCCAAGAAGCACAGAAGAAGAGGAGACCAGCCAGGGACTCGCCTCCATTCACCCACTGTCCATCCGCTGGGGGCGCTGTCCTCCACAGCCCGGGCCCTCTGCTCATCCTGCTGTCTGCTGGCGGGAGAACCAACCATGTCTGGCGTCCAACCGCTACAAGCCACCCCCACCCCCAGGTGACCACCCTTGGCTGGTGCAACAGAGGATTTAGGCCTCCATCGGCCTCTGCAGTCTGGGTGTTCGTGGCTTTGATGACAGTGCTGAAATCTCTGTCTGCTCCTCATCCCCTCCCCCTTCCCCCATCCCCAGTGAGACCAAGAGGGGCCCCTGGCACCTGCCCCAGAGAGCATTATTTATAGATCAGATTTACTTAGCACTTTTGCTCGTTAATGGAGAAAATAAGAATTATTTGCTTCTATGGGCAGTGGGGAGGGGTGACACCCGGCGGCTGGCGGAGGAGAGGCAGGGAAGAGTGAGTCTGGGTGCCCACTGCTGCCTCAGTGCAGCATCCATCCTGCTGCTCACCAGGCGACAGGGACAGACAACTGCCCTCCCAGCCGCTTCCTGGGGGGCAGGGGAGGGGCCGACCAAGGGGCCACCCCCAACCCTATCGCTGTTCCCCAGTTAGAAAATCTGGTTCTCTCAGGTCAGCCCTTCTGTATCCACTTCACAGGAATACTGTGGTGAACACATGAGGAAGTCATAGGCACTGGACCCAGGCTCCTCTGAGTCCGAGAAGAAGCCCGCAGATGATCAAGGGGACCAGAAGCTGGAATGGGCCTCGTGCTGCGTTAGAACCAGAGTGCTGGTGCTAGTTCCTGGTGGCTGCTCTGTGGAGAGAGGTCTCCAGGACAGACAGAAACACGTGGGCAGACAGTGCAGATGCAGAGGGAATGCGGATGTGTGTGCCGCTGGCGTGCAGACCGTGATGGCCAGTGGCCGCGAGCACACCTGGCACCTGGATCTTGATTTCTAAGTACCATTCTCCAATAAAAGGAACCAGACCCTTGGAGAAATCATTAATTTTATGCCTGGAGCAGGAAAAACACATAATAAATCTGGAGTATCTTGTGTTGCCAGAAAGTAGGAAATACAAAAAAGAAAAGAAAAGATGCAGACCTGTGGAAAGAGAGGGCACAGGACCCACACCTAAGCCACTCCCAATGGCCAAAGCCAGAAAAATTTGAGCAAGACAAATTCCAGTTATTAGATTAAACCTACAGAATAAAATATCTGAATTGCTACAAATAGTTGAATTGATACATAAATGGGGGGGGAGAAGGGACAGCTCCTCCTTACAGATGACCTCTGATGGTTAGAAATGCAGGTGGGGAGATGGGGGAGGAGCCCACATTCAGTCCCTCGGCAAACACGGACGGAGAGCCCTTGCTGTCTTGGAGCAGGAGCTTGGGCTCCACTGGGGTGAAAAAAATGTCCCTGTCCCTGGAGCTCACAGTCTCTCACGGAAGGCAGACTGGACAGATAACCAAGTTACGGAGCAAGTTAGAAGATGCTAAATGCTATGTGAAAAAAGGGGTGCTGGAGTATGATTTCTATAGAGGATATTCAGGATCTCACTGAGAAGGTGACATTTGAGTAAAAACCTGAAGGAGTGAGTCAGGTGTGTGTCTGGGAGAAGAGAGCTTCTAGAGGCAGGCACAGCCTGTGCAAAGGTCCTGGGGCAGGACCATGCCTGGCTATTAGAGGAACAGTGAGGAGGGCTGTGTGGCTGAAGCAGGATGAGTGAGGGGAAGAGGGTGGGGGTAAAGGGGTAAAGCAGGCAGGTTGTGCAGGACCTTGTGGGCTGTGGGGGGAACTTGGGCTTTTACCTCAAGGGAGGTGGGAGCCCTGGACAGCGGTGGGCAGAGGAGTTGTGAGACCTGACTCAGGTGCTCAGGGCGCCCTCTGGTGGCTGTGGTGGGAGGGCTGACGGCATGGGGCTAGGGGAGGGGAGGAAAGGGTGGGACCAGGGCGGAGGGAACTGCAGGGTGCAGACAGGCGATGATGGGGGCTGGGGTGGAAGGAAAGACTTGACCAGTCTTTGGGGTCAGCAGGGTGGAGGTTACTGTGACTCTGAAAAGGAACAGTTAGGGTGGGGCAGAGGTGTGAAAGCCTGGTTGGAGCATCCACATTTTTACACACAGAATGGCCCTGTTCTTTATAAAAAGTAACATTCCGTTGTATAGATGGGGGTGATTTGTCTAATTAATACCCTACTGATGAGCACTGGGGTTATTTCCAAAATTTCCCTGTTAGGAATAATGCTACATCCAAGCAGTTTTCTTGTATGCCTGTTTTTCCAGAATAAATTTCTTTTTAAAAGGGTCGGGGAGGGGGGGTTGTTGGCTGGAAGCACCTACAATTTTAATTCCCGCAGCCAGATGACACCCGATGCCTGCGGGCCCCTGTGCAGTGGCAGAGGGTGCCTTGTCCTCTCGCCCTTCAGGACGCAAGCTAGAAGCAGCCTGTAGCCTCTGCCTGTTGGATGAGTGCAAAGCAACCTCTGACCGTGGTTTAAATCTTCATCCCTCTTATAAGTTGAGCATCCCTTCATATGAGTGAAAGCCTTTTTTCAGAACCACCTTGAAACATATTTAAAAAGTCCCCTGATGACCATTTCCCACTGATTTGATGTTCAATCCTTCACCACTCTGTCCACCTGGCTCAGTGTCACTGGCTGAGTTACGGGCCAGTGCCTCACCCTGGCCAACTCTTCCCTTATCTGATTCTGGGAAATTAGAAAAAACCAAGCCCGTCGTTACCGTGTAGCAAAAGCAGTGGCAAGCAGCTGGTGACTCACCATCTGTTCAGACTGAGACCCGGGAAATGCAGGCGTGTGTTGCCGAAGACCCGCACCATCGCTGTCCCGTGGCGGCTGGCAGGCTGGACCTCCCCACTCAGGGAGGTGCCACACATGCCTCGCCCGTTCCCACCGTCTGAGCACCGCAAAGAACCCCTCTCTGGAGCTCACCAAAGCTCTCAGATGGGATGTCGTTTAAAAGTGTGCCCTGCAATGAACATTCCGTCTCATTCCCCAACCGGAAAAGGAAACCATGTGTGTCACCAAAGGGTCAGATCCCTGGCAGCAGAGTCATTTGTGCAAAAGCTCAGTTTCCTTAAGGAAACCCCAGTTTTTCTCAGAGCGAGGCCTCTCCGCCCAAAGGGATAGCGCCAGGCTGCTAAGTGACACCTTCCTGCCACATGCCTGAGAGCAGCCATCCGGGAGCAGCAGCCGCGGATGGGCAACTAGTGTCACTAGAAAGTGTTACCTCAAAGCTTGTGTCTCAGCATCGAGTGGGAGCCCCTTTTCCCACAAACAGCTGCACCCTTCAGCGAACAGAGAGCGAAGTCTTGTTGCTGCTGCCTAGCCTGTCCCTCAGCTGAAGAGGGACATGAGCCCATTGTCATAATCATCATTTCCTTCGTCGCCGTGTCTCCAGGAGAGAAATCACTGGTGCTGGCCACTCCTGGCGCGTACAGCTGCATAGAATGTGTAGTTTACAAGCCATCTCGTGTTCGTGTGGCGCCCGCTGTCTCCTGCTGGTTGCTCCCCAAGCTGATGGGCCTGCAGTGCTGACTTCAGCCCTCCCTCCCCAAGCTGCCTGCATCTCCCAAAGCAATGCTTAACTGTAAAGACCCTCTTGCTTCTAATGGGAAAGGTTTTTAGCTACTAACTAGGGCAGATGCTATGGCAGTGAAACCCAACAGACATCATTAAGTACTTCTGCCTCATTCTCTTCCTCTATTTTAAAGGCTGAGGAGTCAAAATACTTGCTTTCCCAAACTTCCCTATAGCTATGCATGGTCCTGTGATGTGGTTCTGGGCGATGAGACCTAGGAGGTTGGGAAATTCTGGGGAAGTTTTTTATATCCTCATGGAAGGAACAGTGAGAGCTGGGGGCTGCCCATTTTTCCATTCCTCTTACCTCTTCTTCCCATGTGGAATGTGGGCATGATAGTTGGAGCCACAGCAGCTGTTTTACGATCACAAGTGTGAGAAGCTGCAGGATGTCCCTGACAGCATTCACTCATTCATTGGATTAACCAGTAGTGTTTGCCTGTTTTCATGGTGTAAACACTCCCACCACCACTGGTTTCATGCTGCTGACATGTCACTTGGTGCGGAACTCGAAAGAGAAGCAGGGTAGCGCACCATTATAAAACATCCCCACCAAATAGAAAAGGTAATTATCAAAAAACCTCAAGAGCACAGATGATAGCAAAATGTAGTAAAGTAATTAGCAGAGTTTTGAGTATTTATTGATTTAGTTTTAATATATTTATTGAATCGTAAGGTTATATAATCTATTTTCCGTCATAGCTGTTTGGCAACCAGTTTGCAAAATTCCTGAGAATTTCACAATTGGCCCTCGCGAGCTGGGACGAGCCTGCTCCCGCGCACCACAGATGAGAGCGGCCGTCTCGTGAGCGGCACGGTGCAAAGTGGCGCCACCGTCTCGGGTGTTACTTCGGTCTCTAGTGACCAAGTCCGTCGGTTCAGCACCGAGATGGCACATTCGGCGGAGCCCGGAGGTCCCTGTGTTTTGATAGATGCAGATCTGATAGATGCAGACTCGTCTCTGTGCTGTCCGTTCACGCCCTTCCCAGGGCCCGCCGGAATCCCTCTGCTCACGGCCTGAGGAGTCCCGGCAGGTACTGATCTTTGGTTTCCTACTTGGGCTGACCTGTGGCCGCTGCACACACTTGCAGCATGTTTCCCAGTGGCTATGATTACCTGTGTGGCTCATAAACCACAGACATTTCCAGTGAGCCCTCCCTGAAGGCTCGCAGTAGGTTCTGTAACTTTAAGCAAAGCTTAAACGATGTACTACGAAACCAGTTTTACCATAGACTGATAGAAACCAGAGTTAACTAAGTTCCTGTGGCACCGCCGAGCAAAAGGACAGTATCGAGACCTGCTGTGTGTCTCACGGCTCAATCTATTATTTTCATTTTTTATTGAGCCCTAATTTAGACTCTACAAACATATCTTAAGTTGTATGGTTCCATAAGTTTGGCAAATGCACACCCTTGAGTAACAAAATATAGGATGTTTCTCTCCTTCCAGAATATTTTCTCATCCACCTCCAAGCTCTGAAGCACCCAGTGGTCTGTTTTCTTCCGCTGTAGATCAGTGTCAGCTGTTCCACAACTTCCCGTGGATGGAGCTACGCGGAATGGAGCCGTTTGTGTCTGGCTTCCGACCCTCAGCTCAACGCCTGTGAGACCCACGCATGTCACTTTGTGCAGCCACGGGACGGTCCTTGTTCACTGCTGTGTGGTATTCCACTGTGCAGCTGCTCAGTAGATGATGAACATTTGGTGATGGAAAATAAAGCCACAGTGAACTCACTTATGCCCACAGATGTCTGTGGGTATTTTGTGAGCTTTAACTTCAGATTTCCCTCCCTCTCACAGAAGCTTCTCCTGGCTGGGGGATGCGCTGCGGTGGTTCCAGCATGGCGCACTTCTCAAGGACATCACGACAGCGATCCTCTTCATGGTGGAGCAGAGGAGGGACAAAGGCTGGAAGGTCAGGGGCGTTACCAGCAGCCAGCAGCAACCATGGGGACAGGAGGTGGTAGGGGCCGATGACCCAGGGAAGATCTCTGCTTTTGTGCATTTTGCTGGAACAGCTGTGAGGAGCGCTGGTGGGATGCAGAGCCGGGCTTATTTGTGGGGACAGGGGTGGAAGGCAGGAGAGCCCATAATCTCCTGAAGGGCCACAGTGGTGGAACCAGGCGGGCCTGGGGCCCAGCCCTGCACCCCGGGACTAGGGCTGGGGGCAGCCCTGGAGCGGCGGCCTCCGCCGGAACACGCGCTGCTGATACCGAGGCCACAACCATCTGATAATGGAGTCTGTTCCGAACAGCTGCCTGGTGACAAGTATAATAAAGTGTATTAATGAGGCCATTATTACTCCCTAATTAAAAGCTAATAACTAAGAGTTAATTGCCTTTAAAAGATGAAGCTAGGTTGGGCTGGGATTTATCTCTGTTTGCCTTGGCTTGCCTGGATAGGCTGATATTTGGGAACTAATTAATTGAATCAAATCTTACAAAAAACTAATAATCTCCTTGTGCTGTTTGGGCCATGGGATTAAAAGGTGGTCGCTGCATGGGAGGGACCCGGGCCCTCTGTCCCTGCGAGGGGAGGCTGCGAGTGCGGGGAGGCAGAGCGGGGGCCTGGGGGCTGCTTGTTGCCCTGTTTCGTGGTCATCCTCGGCCGGCCAGGGCCCAGGTGTCGACTCGGGCCGGGGTCAGGCTGCCCAGAGGCGGCCCGGGGCAGACAGGCGCAGCCAAGCCTCTGGTCCACTTCCTTCATCATCATCATCATCATCATCATCATCATCATCACCTTTTGTTTCAAAATAGCTTAAGACTTACAAAGTCTGCAAAACAATAGTACAGAGTAGTCCTGTGCACCCTCCCCCCAGCCTCCCTCAATAATTATATTTTATAAAACCATAAAGTACCTTATTGAAACCAAGGAACTGGTATAGTACAATTAACTCAGGCAGCCTTATGCAGTTTACCATTTTCTTTTTTAAAAGTTTTTATCTGTATTTTTTAAAAAACTGTTGGGCCCTGGCTCGTGTGGCTCAGCAGATTGAGCAGCAGCCTGCAAAACGAAGAGTCGTGGGTTCAATTCTAACTCAGGGCACATGCCTGGGTTATAGGCCAGGTCCCCACTAGGGGGCACATGAGAGGCAACCACACATTGATGTTTTCCTCCCTCTCTTTCTCCTCCCCTTTCCCACTCTCTAAAAATAAATAAAATAAAATAATAAAATAAATTGGGATATGTAAGTCACATACCAGAAAGTTCAGCCTTTTCAAGTGTACAATTCAGTGGCTTTTATTGTATTGACCAGATTGTGCAACCATCCCCTCTGAATAATTCCAGAACATTCCATCACCCCAAAAGAAACGTCCCCATCAGCAGTCACTCTCCCTTCCCCTCCCAGCTCCTGACACCCACCAATCTACTTCCCTGCCTGCTCTGGACGTCTCACCTGAACGGACTCCCGGCACCGCATGGCCCTCGGTGTCTGCTCTCCCTCCCTGAGCGGCGCGTCTACAGGGTCCGTCCGCGCTGCACCGGCCGTCAGAGCTTCGCTCCTTCCTGCGCACGAGTCTTTGTGCGCACATGTTTCTCACTCTCGTTTTGCGCACTACGACGCTGGGGGTAAAGCTAACGTCCTCCTCTGCCTCCCGCCTCTCTCCCGGCCCGGACCCCGCCCGAGAGCAGGCCCCCACCCCGCTCGTGCGGGGCCTCCTCACACGGCGCTGCATGTTTGTTCACGGATGCCCACGCGTGCCACGGAAATCGGCGCGCACGGCGTCTGGGGGTGGTCCTCACGGAGACGAAGCCTCGGTTCTAAGGAATCTGGCTGCACTCCTTGTTTGTCTTCTAGGAAATCCCCGTAGATTTACCTCCTTCTTTGTTCTTTCCTTTTGCTCCTCCAAAGTGAGTTACAACACGTACAAAACAGTGCTCTAACCTCAAGAGTGCCGCTTGAATAGTCTCTCTCTCTCTCACACACACACACACACACACACACGGTCACCACCACCCTAAAAACGCAGAACAGAAACCAGCACACTCGGGCCCACCAGCTGTGTCTGGCTCCCTGCCTGTTCTTTATCCAGCCTGCAGTCTACCAATGTTCTTACATTTTTAAATGGATTTTTAAAAGGCAGAAGAAGACCACAATCTCACCACACATGAAAATTGTATGAAATGCGAATTTTTGTGCCACGAAGTTTTATCAGGACCAGCCACAACCACGCCTGGTCCTACCGTCTGTGTCTGCATTGGAGCAGCAGTGCCTGCTGGGCTTGGGGGATAGAGTCTCCGGCCCAGGAAGCCTAAAGTGTTTATCTGTTCTCTGGCCTTGTGCAGAAAATGTTCGTCAATCCCCGCTACACAAAGGCCTGACTGGCAGGCCTCCTTCATGCTCTGAGGCTCAGAGAGGTTAAGAACTCTGCCCAGGGTCACACAGCTAATGCCCTTCTCCTTGACTGTGACTGGATAATACTCAAATTTTTGTTCAGTCATTTGTTTTTTTTTTTATGATTTTTATTTATTTATTTTTAGAGAGGGAGGAAGGGATGGAGAGGGAGGGAAACATCAGTTGCTTGCCCCCAGCATGCCCCTAATCTGGGACCTGGCCCACAACCCAGGCATGGAACCGTCAGCCTTCTGGTTTGCGGGCCAGTGGTCCATCCACTGAGCCACACCAGGTGGGCCTCAGTCACTGCTTTTGTCACAGATGTTTCATGGCGTCACCTCTGCCCCTCCCAGGCTGCTTGAAGCTGGGGCCTCAGGCCCAGCTGTTACGGAGCCTCAAAACTGAGGGGAGGCAACACCAGAACCAGACGCCCCTCATCCTGTGTGTTGGAGCTGGGGGAGGCCAGGGTGGGCAGCGGCGGGGCCCCCAGAAAGCTGCTTGGGGAAGCCAGTGTTTGGAGGGTGGGAAGGAGTTTCCTGGGGTGGAGGGGTCCGCCACGGTCACAAAGACGCCAGCATGCAAGGAGGGTAGGGTGGTTCGAATTTGAAGACAGCCAGAGGCACGGGGGGCCTGAACTCCACAAGGGTCCGTGGAGGTCACAAAGCTGGTAGCACCCCTCCACGCTCAGGAGCCTTCCACGGCTCCCCACTCTCGGCTTTTAATCCATTTATGTACAAAGTAATTATTGATAAGGTAAGATCTTACCATCGCCCTTCAGCTCCTTGTTTTCTGGCTGTTTCAGAGACTTGCCCCTCCTCGCTTCCCGCCCTGTGGTCCTCTTGTGCATGTGCGTGTGGACGTCTGCGGTGCCGCGAGCCTGTTGTTCCCCCGTCCCTCGTGCCGCCACCCAGGCTTCCTCTCTGGTCCCCACGAGGAGCGCAGGGCACTTAAGATGGGAACTCCATTTCAACGGGTAGCAGCCTCACTCAATGGCACTCTTAGACTTTTCTTTTACTTCTCCCCTTCACATCTCAAGTTCCCGGTGCTACAGTTTGTATATTCTTTACACTGTGTACCCAGTAACAGATTGTGCTGGCTATGGTTATGTTTACTACATTTGGTTTTTAACTTGCAAACTAGAGTTGTGCCGTGGCTGATGTGGCTCAGTCAGTTGGAGCATCATTCCATACGCTGAAAGGTTGCAGGTTCGATTCCCACTCAGGGCACATGCCTAAGTGGCAGGCTCATTCCTGGGTCAGGGAGCGTGCAAGAGGCATCCGATTGATGCTTCTCTCTTATGTCGATGTTTCTCTTTCTCCCTCTCCCCCTCTCTTTAAAATCAATGAGCGTGTCTTCAGGTGAGGGTAATAAATAAATAAAAATAAAAATAATCAACTAGAGTTGTGTGTCAATTATGCACCATTATTTTATTACAGAATCTAACTTTGACCATCTACAGGGTGGGGCAAAGGTAGGTTTACAGTTGTTCATGTGGAAAAACAATACAATAATTAATAAATAATAACACAAGAATAAACTGTGTTTCATGTACTCACAACTGCAAGCCTGCTTGTGCCCCACCCTGTACTTACCGCGACCAGAGAGTCTCATGTCGCCTTCTGACGAGTCTGTGGAGTTCCCGAGCGCCCTCCCGTCCCCTCGGAGAGCCCCTTCTCCCGTTTCCCGAAAGGCAGGTCTGGCGTTGGTAGAACTCCCTCAGCTTCTGTTTGCCCAGGAAAGTCTCTCTCCTTCGTTTCTGAAGGACAGCTTTGCCAGATACAGAATTCTTGCTTAACAGTTGTTTCTTTCAATATTTTGAATATGTCATCTCACTTTCCACTGGCCGGAGAAGTTTCTGCTGAAAAATCCGCTCATAGTTTTATGGGGTTCTCTTTTGTGTCAAACGTCACCTTTCTGCTCCCAGTGTCTATTTGTGGGGTGCCACCGGTGGGGAGCACGAAGGGACTGCGGGCTCAGGCCTGGTGCAGGAGGGCCCGGCGGGTGGGCTCTGCAGCTGCCTGGCTCCTGGTCGGGCTCCCCTGTCTGGCGGGACTGGGTGCTGCGCTCAGCGGGAGGCGGAGCTACGGGTTAGCTTCTCTGCCCCGACTGGGCAGCAGGATGGGCCCCAGTGCCTGCAAGGAGGACCCAACTCAGGCACGGCTGGGCACTGCAGTCCCTGACCAGGTGGGGCTCCTGGGTTCGCTCTGTAGGTTGGAAAGCCAGACTGTGCCCTCTGTTCAAGTGCCACTGTGTGCAGGGCTGTGGGGCGGCCCGGGCAGCTCCCCGTGAGCTTTGGGTAGGTTCCCTGGCCAGGTGGACAGCCGGCTGTATTCAGCAATGGGAGGAGCTATGAATGAGTTTTCCTGCCAGGTGCAGCAGGAGAACCTGTTCCAAAGGCCCGCAGTGACCTCTGTGGTCTGGACTTCATCTCGCCCACACCCCGAGTTTCCTGCTGGACAGGGCGGCTGGCTCCGCTCTGGGTGATCAGCTCCACACGCCAGACTCTAGGCTCCAGCCTGGCCATGCCATGTGGCTTTCCACACATGTTCTGTGTGTTCCCAGCTGGTCTTTCTGGTCAGGTGGGGCAGGGGCCACTCAGTTGTATCCTGGAAGGCCACCTGTGAGCAGCCTCCCAGGGGTTCCCAGCCAGGCTTTCTGGCCAGGAGAACTACTGGCTTCATGCAGCAGTGAATGGGGCTATAAATGAGTTCCTCTGTGTGGACAGGATGGCTGCCGGAGTGGGCTGCAGGGCCAGCAGACCCGCACCCGCCTTGCTCCCTGGTCAGCCGGTGCCACTGTCTCGGCTCCACGGGTGAGCAAAGCTGCTGGCTGGGCAACTGACTGCTCCTCAGACACCGCAGGTGGGAACTTGGTCAGCCCGGCCCAGAGCACTGGTTTTTGTAAGCCCCTCCCCACCTCGCCATCACTGTCCTCTTCCCACTGGTCAAGCCCCACAGGGTCCCCTGCACTCCCCGGGGGTTGAAACCGGAGAGGGGTTCCCAGGGAGCAACCCAGAGTGCTGGGTGAGCCGAATATCTGCCCTGTGCTCTGTGCTCCCCCTGGAGGGGCCGCTGGCTCAGGGGGGCCTCAGCCCGGTGCTGCGGGGATAGGGGCAGGGGGGCACATGCCATTGCTTCTCTGACCCCTTGAATGCGGTTTGTCTTGGTCTCTGTGGTGCAGGGGGTGCTTCAGGCTCACCCCCGTGTTCCCGGGTTTTCCCAGTGGGTTCTGAAAACATTTGGGAATGACTTTTGTGGCCATCTTGTGATGTCACCTTGTTTTCTGCTTTTATGCTCCAGATGTGGCTACCTGCAGGGACCTACACTCACCTCCTCTGGGCCTTCGTGCCTCCTGTGCCCTCTGCCCAGGACACTGGGATCCTCTTCTTTACCCACCTCCTGTTTACTCTTTGGTTCTCAATTTGGATGTCGCCTCCTGCAGGAAGCCGTCCCAGCTTCCTAACTTTGATGTGTTACATACCCATCTGTCTGTGAGCTCCGGTGGCCAAGGACAGCTGTGTTTACTGCTTAGATCTGGAGCTGTGGGTATGTTTTTGAGTGTGTGCGAGTAGTCTGAATCTTTAGAGGATTCATGGAGAGGAAGATGAATTTGTAGACTGGGATGGAAACCAGAAAGGGCTTGGCAGGACAGGAAAAGGGCTGTCGTCAAGAAGCAGCCCAAGCAGAGGCTGGGGGGCAGGGCTCAGCAGAGTCGGTTTGAGGGGTGTCACCCCCACTGTCTGTGCCTGGGCCCAGTGCCATGCTCCAACTGCCATGCACGTGTGCGCTGGGCCGCCCACCAGGGCCCAGAGCGCAGCGACAACAACTGGCGAACGGTGGACCGCCCTTCTGTGCGCCGTGTTGTCGGCAAGGCTAGTTCACACCTGACCTCAGCCAAGAGGCCGGGAAGGCTAGTTTAAGTAAAGCTTCTGCCAGGGTCGCGGGCAACATGTGAAGTGGCATTTCCCAGCTCTTGGCCCCAAGAAGTCCTCGTGCACCTGTTCTGTGCAGGTGGCGTAGCGAGCTCTGCAGAGGTCCCTCCCCGGGGCTGGCTCATTCTCCACAACGGGGTTTCCCAGGCAAGCGTCAGATCTGGGCTTGTGGCTTCGCTGCTGGAGAGGTTGATCACATGTAAGACCGCAGAGATCAGTCCGTGTTTGTTTGATTGTTTGTTTTTAAGTCTGCATTTGGGAGTAAATCAAGTAGATTCACTGGAAGTTGCAAGGATAATGCAGAGAGAAAATGCAACCCTGACCAGTGTGGTTCAGTCAGTTGGGCATCGTCCCACAAAGCGAAAGTTTGATTCCTGGCTGGGGCACAGGCCTGGGTTTGAGGGTTTGGTCCCTGGTCGGGGCACATGCAAACTGGTCAGTGTTTCTCTCCCCCTCTTTCTCCCTCCTTTCCCCCCTCTCTAAAAGTAAATAAAATCTTTTCTTTTTTTTTTTAAGATAATACAGAGAGAATCCCAGCTTACTCCAATGGTTACATTTTATACCGTTAGTATATGGTATCAAAACCGTGAAACAGACATAGGTACAATGTCTCATCCTAGGCAGTGTCATCACGTGTGGGTTCTTGTAATCCCCGTGCAGCCCAGATGCAGAGCTGATTCCCACCCCCTTGAGCACTGCCCAGAGCCCTCTCTTCCTGTTCACTCTGTTCCCAGCCCTGCAGCCCCCGAGCTCTTTTCTACCTCTACAACTTTCGTCGCATCCAGAATGTTCCACAAAGGGCCTCCCACAGTACGCAGCTCTTTGAGACACGCTGAAATCCCAGAGGTGCCCCGGAGACTCAGCCGGGCACTGTGTGTTAGCAGCTTGCTCCTTTTCATCACTGAGTAGCAGTCCGAGGGAGGACGGGCCGCTGCTTGTGTGATGGCTCACCCGTCGAGGGGCGTCCGGGCTGCTTCCAGCTCGTGCCCGCGACGATTAAAGCCTCGGTGAGTGTGCGTGCCCACGTGGTGTGTGGACTTCAGTTTTCATTTGCCTGACTGAATGCCCAGGAGTACAATTGCTGGATCATATGGAAAGCGGTTCGTGTTTAAAGAACCTGCCAAGCTATTTCCCAGAGGGGCTGTACCGCTTGACATTCCCACCTGCCAGGCAGGGGTCTGGTTTCTCTGGGCTCAGAGTGTCTTTCATCTCCACTCAGGCTTGTCCGGGAAGCCCCACAGCCCACGCATCTGGGGGGCGGTTCCTGGGTCCCAGGGGAAGGTGTCGGAAGGGGAGAAAACGGGGGCTTGTGATTCTATTTTAGGAAATTGCCTTAGGCTTCCTCCCCGCACCTTGCCTTGTGCTGGGGGCTGGATGTCTGCCCCTCACCCACCACTCTTTCTGTTACTGCCCTACTCCCTGTGGGGTGGGGTTTGGAGGGGGCCTTTTGAGGTAATTGGGTTTGGATGAGGTTGTGAGGTTGGAGCTCCCGTGATGGGATCAGCGTCCTCTAAGAGGATGAAGGGACCAGAGGGCCCTCTCTGTGTGCCGCAGGAGAAAGCGCAGTGTGTGAGCCAGGGCAGGGGAGCTCTGCCCCGGCCCTGCGGGCACTCTGACCTCGGACGTCCAGCCTCCAGGTCTGGGAGAAACAAATGTCTGCTGTGTAAGCCGCCCTGCCGGTGGGATTTGTGACGGCCTCCTGAGCGGACCAGACAGGGCGGAAAACGCCCCACCCCCACGAGCACTGAGCCTCCCTAAGCTCATGGGATCAGAGAGGCACCAGGCAGAAAATCCACACAGATCAGGGGCCAGAATTTGAAGCAGTAGCTGGAGGGGTTCAGCGAGGGCTGTATCTTCAGAACCCAGCGCTGCAGCTTGCTTTATTTTATCCTGTGGTCTGCACAGTTTAACTTACTGTGGCAAGTCCTTCGAACAAACACGAGTTTGGAGGGCAGTGTGGGCCAATTTTTCTGCCAACAAATGTTCACATTAGTGACATACACACCTTGATTTTTCTATGTAGTCACAGGAGCAGTTTTTTTGGGGGGGGGATGAAGGTTCCATTAGTTTCCTAAAAACCTCTGTCTTAATTCATTGCTAATCAGATCTTTCTCTTTTGGTTTTTTAATTTCTAAATTTGATAGAATTATAGACTGTCAGAAAGTTGCAAAAATAGTAGGTAGTCCCACACACCCTTCCCATGGCCACCCCAGTGGCAGCGTCGCACAGGGCTCACAGGGACACTGAGGCCACTGCTGGGACCAGACCGCGGGGACCCGGTGTCACAGTTTCTCGAGTCTGCGTTTGTGTGCATGCAGGTGGGAGTTCCTCGCAGTTTTATTCCGTGGGTGGCTTCGTGTACTCACTCCACCATCATCAGCATCAGAATACAGAGCCATTTCACTCCCACAAAGCCATTCTCTCGTGCTTTCGTGCTATTTCTTTCTTTTTACAAAAGATTTTGTTTATTTTTAGAGAGAGGGGAAGGGAGGGAGAGAGAGAGAGTAGGGACAGAAACATTGAACAGTTGCCTCTCGTAAATGCCCTGACCGGGAACCGAACCTGCAACCCAGGCATGTGCCCTGACTGGGAATTGAACTGTTGACCTTTCGCCTCGCCGTAGGATGCCCCGCCCACTGAGGGCCCTGGTCAGGGCTCGTGCAGTTTATATCAGGGCTGCCTCCACTTCCTCGTCCCGAGGAACCACTGACCTGCCCTGCGTCTCTAGTTTCCATTCTGAGGATGCTGCAGAGCCAAAACAGGCAGCACGGGACCTTCCGAGAGGGCGGGCCGTTTCACGCTGCCCCGCCCCGGCTGCCGCGAGCACCGGTCGTTTTTTCCTTTTTACAGCCGAGCAGCAGTCCGGGTACTGTTTTGCCGGAGTTGGTCCAACCATGGAATCGAGTGAGGGCCGCCTGGTTTCTGGAATTTCGCTGTTGTGAACAGAGCTGCTATGAACACTGCGCGCGTGTCTGCCTGAGCACCCGCTCCGGGCTGGGTGCCCGGGGACGCGCTTCCCGGGCGGGGCGGCGGCGACTCCGAGTTTGCTTTGCAAAGGCGTCCAGCCGGCCCCAGCAGCTGCACCGTGGTACGTTCCCGCAGCCGCGCGGGAGGTCCGGTTTCCCCACATCCGCTCCAGCTTTTGATGTTGGCATGGTTCTGTTTTCTTGTTGTGGGTTTTTTTTGGGTTTTGGTTTTTGGGTTTTAGCTTTTGTAATAGGTGTGGCGTGGTGTCTCACTGTGGTGTTGGTTTGCCTTTCCCTGGTGGCTAATGATGGTGAACATCTTTTCATGTGCTTGTAGGGTGTCAGATCACCCTCTTTAAAAAGACATCGGGCCGTACCATGCAGTAACAGACATCTGTCTGTAGTGCGTGTCTCAGTGGACTTCTACATTTGCACAGAGTATGGTGACCACCCAGAGCAAGACACAAACCTCGGCCAGCGCCCCACAGGGTCCCTGATGTCCCCTCCCAGTTACCTCTCTCTCCCAGCGGTACCCAGGGGTCTGACCGTACTCAGTGTTCCCTGGAACGCAGAATGGAGCCCCCAAAGGTGTCTGCAGCCTGACCCGGAGCCTGTGAACTCGTTGGAGTGTGGCAAGGGGCAGTCAGGTTTGCAGTGGGAATGATGGTTGCTAGTCAGCTGACCTTCAAAACAGGGAGAGACCTGAGCGGCACTTGACACTCCACAGTGGGCTATGAGAGTGGTGAAGGGCCACAAGCCGAGGAGCCAGAGGCTCTAGACCCAGAGAAGGCACCACACGGACTCTGCCCTGAAGGAACCAGCCCCGCAGACACTTCGATTTTGACCCCACGGGACCGTCTCACCTCCAGAGTGGCAAGGGAATGCACTGAGGTTGTGTTAAGCCACTGCTTTTTTGGTAACGTTGCAGCAGCGACAAGAAACCAAGGCAGTGTGACGGACGAGTTTATGCTGCTCTTGAACTTTATGTCACAAAGAATGTCGTCTTTTGCATCTGGCTTCTTGTAACAGAATGTTTTGAAATCTGTCCATGCTGTATGACTATTGCATTCCTTTTTCTTGATAAACTCGGTCCCATTTTACGGACGGACTGGTTTGCTCGCCCATTCATTCACGTGTCTCTGGCTGCTGGGGTTGCTCCCAGTGTGGGGCTGAGATGCACGGGCCACCATACGTACAGTTTGTCTGGGGGCTGCTGTGGAAGCACATGCTTTCACTTCTCTGGGCAAATACCTAGGAGTAGGAGGTGTGGGTTCCAGCGAAGCAAAGCAGCAACTCTATAAAACTCTGCCAAATACTTCCAAAGTGGCTCCACCACGTTTTGCATTTTGCATCCGTCCCCACCAGCGATTTATGCACGTCTCGGTTGCTTCACATCCTCGCAGATGCTTGAGTTGTCAGTCCTTTTAAACTTTGGGCGTTCCAGAGCCACACTGTCCAACGCAGCGGCCACCGGCCCCCTGAGGCTATTTAAGTTCAAATTAATTCAAGGGAAATAAAACAAGCAAACAAACAAACAAATCCAGTTCTTCAGTCATGCAGGCTCCACAGCCGCACCCAGCTGCTGCCGCCACGCTCCTCACCACAGAGAGTTCTGTCAATGATCTTCTAGCGGCCACGAAGAGGTGTCACGTCACAGCTTTAATTTGCATTTTTCAATCTCATTTTATAAATCTGCCTTTTTTCTTAAAGCCATCCAGAGTTGGATACTGTCACCATCAGCAGGATCCCTGCTAACCGCATTTCCCACAAAGAGGAGACTTCACTGCGGGTGCTGACACACACCACAACGCCCAGATGATGTGGTACAGGACTGTAGGCTTGACACCCACGTAACTTTACTCACAAATGTCATCCCAATACATTCAATGATGTTTAATGGAACATTTACAATAAAGATGAGGACATCTGAGGGAAAAAAAGACTATTTCCAAGTCTCCTTTGCAAGTAGATGTGATCTTTTGACTACATTCTGGCCAATTGAGATCGTAGCGGAAATTTTGTGTGTGATTTCTAGGACAGCTCCTTCAAAGGAAGGTGATTCAGATGAAAGACACATCATTTTTACCCTCCCCTCATTTCTCCTTCCTGCTGTCTGGAATGCAGGCGTGATGGCTGGAGCTCTGGCCATCACCTTGGATCCTTAGGTGACCAGAGGAGGGTGGAAAGAAGAAAAGCCTGGGACCCTGATGCCCGTGGATGCACTCACCTTCAGATGCTTTGTTTTTCTCCTGTGAACCACTGTCCATCTGGTTTGGACCACTATTACTTTGATATTTACTATTTTCCTTAGTTTGGGTTCCCCGGAAGGAGAGCTTGAAGCAAGGATTTGGGGGCAAGTAGTTTACAGGAGAGGTGATTCTGGGGTGGGGGGGTGACAAAGTGAGTTGAGGACGGAAAGGGGCCAATCCAGAGTGCGCCTGTGAGCAGGTGTGGGCAACAGGGGCCCCTGGACACAGTGTGGGGCACACCCTGCTGGTACCACCTGAAGAACGAGAGAGCTGGGGCATTATCTGCCAAGTCCTGCCATCCCACGAGTGAGGGGCAAGCAAACCTCAGCTCCCTGGCTCGCTCTGCACAGCTGAACTAGCTCCTGCAGCCAGAAAAACAATCCTATAGGTGGAGCTGGGGTCTCGCAGTCTGATTTCAGTGTTGAGGCCATGTGGCTGGGGTGTTAGCTGCGTCCACTCACTCAACAGTGACCGAGGCCTCTTCCAGGGCTTCCCAGTGCTCTTCGGACAAACTCCTCCGTGTGGGTCTCGAAGTCCGGCATCCCTTGCTTCGGCCTCTGGGACCTCATCCCACCGACTTTCGGCCTCTGGGACTTCATCCCACATTCCACTTCCCACCGACGAATTCCTAAAACAGCCCCTTGCAGCTCACAGGCCCTCGCCCAGGCTGCTTCCTGGAGCACCTTTTACCTGTCCTTCTCCTGACCCACCCCCATTTGTCCTTTAGGTCATAGCTTAAATGCTGCCTCCTCCAGGAAGCCTCTCCTGATACCATCATTCAGTTTGATGGCATCCATCCTGTTGCAGATTTCCCCACCTTACTGTGCTGACCTTGGAGAACTTCTCACAGCCATATTTATACAATTTTTTGTAGATGATTCAGAATTTTGTCTCATCCACCTGCTCCCCTAAGAGCAGGAAACCCACCCTGGCTCTAAGGCACCCAGCCTGAGACCTGGTCCACAGCAGGTGCTCAATATCTATAGGGAAACTCAGGAGGGCAGACCTTCCTTGGCCAGGGGAGTGAAGCGTGGCCCAGATCACACAGCACAGGCCTCGGGCTTCCTTCCCGAGCCGCCACAGCGCCCCCTGGGGGCCTCCTTGGCCCTTTCCTCCAGAGCTCCCATCACTGAAAGCAAATGTTCCTTCCAGAAGTTTACCCTATCTGCGTCCATCTCCTGTGCCGGCTAATTTTATTAAAGCTCCCCGAAGAGAGAATTGTAAATTCATTAGCGCACATCTTGGACCAGACCCTCCCGTGCGCTGGGCAAAAAGAGATTAGAAGTCAGCTGGGCCTGGTGATAATGGAACAGAAGACTCTGAGACATAATTCTTAATTAAACTGTAATGAGATAAGAAGTTGTCGCCGGCTTGCGGCCTGGCCTGAGCTGCCCGTGTTCTCCCGGTAATGCTGTGATTTACGATTCTCTTCCCTCAAAGATGTAATTAGTTTTTTCTTCCCTCTTAAACAAACCCTGAACATTATTTAGATTATTTAAGAAAAAACACCAAAAAAACAGGCAACCACTGGGGGTTGTTTGTAGCCCAGTGGGATGTTAGGAGAAGGGAATGTGGAGGTCCAGGGAGCCAACTCCAGAGGAGGAAGCGGAGCGTGGTGGGACGCCGTGCCAGCCCACCGACCTTGGTGCATGGCCGGCCTCTCAGATCAGGGCCGTGGAAGGGTGCCCGCCTCCCTCAGAGCCTCCCAGCCAACCTCGGTTCGAGGTGACTGTTGCACTGTGGCCGGCCTTGGGGTGCAGGAACATTCGGTTGCAGTGAGTTCTGTCTCCTGGTCACTGTGCCCCGTGCTCAGCACATGCTGTGCCTCATGGGACTTTTCCACGGCAAAGGACAGAAACCACGCCCAGCTGCCTTGGCTGGGAAGGGAGTCAGAGGAAGGATGGGAGGGGGACTCACAGACTGGAAATGGGGGACAGTTAGCTTTGATGCACGGCCTCCTGCTGTCTTCCTTCTCTCATGTCACTTACACCAGCTTCAAAGCCAGCCTACAGGGTGACCCAGACTAAGCCCTGACGGCCCCCATGCAGATTGGCATGAGGGGAGGGGAGGACCTGTTTCTTCACCAGAAGAGGGCGCCATGATACCCCCAAAGCCATGTGCCGAGGGACACTCCATAAAACAGAACCCAGGGTGACTGAGCATGGTGCTGGGGCCCCAGGTGGCAGCTGTCTGCTGTGGGACTTGCTGTAGTCTGTTTGAAGATGAAGGTGTGTGTGTGTGTGTGTGTGTGTGTGTGTGTGTGTGTGTGTGCTGGGGGTGGCTGGGTCCCCACTAGGACATCTCATTCCTCTGGAGGTGGCTCATCATGTCCATCCGGACAGTCTGCCCCATGTCAGGAGTAATCAAACCACTAACATTTGCTGATCCCCTCTATGCCTCTGACATAGTGGTCAAGCATTGTATCAGCCAGCCACTGCTGCATAACAAGTAATCCCAAAGTGTACCAGCTTCAAACAACAACATTTATTATCCCACAGTTTATGTGGCCGGGGCTTTGGGTGCACCTTCGATGGATCCCCTGCTTGAGGGTCCCTCAGGCTACAACGAGGTCTTGGCCAGGGCCCACAGCCTGCTCTCAAGGCTGAACTGAACCAG
>PVIA01011058.1:0-47636 GCA_004024845.1 Tonatia bakeri
TTTTTTTTTTTTAGGTTCAGTTATTGATAGTTGTGAGTTTGTTGTCACTTTACTGTTCATATTTTTATCATCTTCTTTTTCTTAGATAAGTCTCTTTAACATTTCATATAATAAGGGCTTGGCAATGACAAACTCTTTAACTTGACCTTATCTGGAAAGCACTTTATCTGCCCTCCCATTGTAAATGAAAGGTTTGCTGGATAGAGTAATCTTGGATGTAGGTCTTTGCCTTTCATGCCTTCCAATACTTCTTTTCAGTCCCTTCTTGCCTGTAAGGTTTCTTTTGAGAAATCAGCTCACAGTCTTATGGGCACTCCTTTGTAGGTAACTGTCTTTTTTCTCTTGCTACTTTAAAGATTCTCTCCTTATCTTTAATCTTGGCTAATGTAATTATGATGTACCTTGCTTGGTGAGTGCTTCCTTGGATCCAACTTCTTTGGGTCTTTCTGAGCTTCCTTGTCTTTTTGGAAGTCTATTTCCTTTGCCATATTGGGAAGTTTTCCTTCATTATTTTTTCAAATAAGTTTTCAGTTTCTTGCTCTTCCTCTTTTCCTTCTGGCACCCCTATGATTCAGATTTTGGAATGTTTAAAGATGTCCTGGAGGTTCTTAAGCTTCTCCTCATCTTTTTTTTAAATTCTTGTTTCTTCATTCTGTTCCAGTTGAATGTTTATTTCTTCCTTCTGCTCTGAATCTTTGATTTGAGTCCTGGTTTCCTTCCCATTGTGGTTACATTTTCCTTTGTTTCACTTTGCACAGCCTTTACTTCTTCCTCTATTTGTGACCATACTGAACCATTTCTGTGAGCATCCTGATTACAGTGTTTTTAACTGTGCATCAGATAGGTTGTCTATATCTTTATCACTTAGTTCTATTTTTGTTGTTTTGATCTGTTTCATTAGGGCCACTTTTTTTTTTTTGTCTTGCCATGCCTGTTACATAGTAAGGGTCAAAGTTTTAGGTATTCACCAGGGTGGGGCAACCCAGTTCACTGGGTTGTGGTGCTGTATGTGTGGGAGGAGTCAGAGAGAGAACAATGCTGCTTGCTGGGCCTGCTTCAGTCACTTTCCCCTGCCACCCACAAGCAAATTGGTCCCTTGTGGTGCTGATTCGCAGGTGGATGGGGTTTTGTACATTTTAGGACCCTGTGGGTCTCTCCAATGAATTCTCCTGTGAGGCTGGGAGTTTCTCTTGCTGCCATAACACCCCCCCCCCCCACTTCCAGGATTTTATAGTCAGAGGTTTTTAGCCTTTATTTCCCTGAGCTGGAACCCTGGGTTGCACCATCTGTCTTGCTCCCCAGTTGTTCCTCCCAGTTCATCCACATGCAAATGTGGGACTGCCCCATCTGCTGGCTGCCACCTCACCCACCTGGTCCTCCAGCTGCTGCCTTGCTACAAGTCCTCTCTGCCCCGTCTGCCCATCTCCATCCCTTCTACCAGCCTGGATAAATGTTTCTTCTTTAACTCTTTAGTTGTCAGACTTCCATACAGTTCAATTTTCTGCCAGTTCTGTTATTTTTTGTTTTTAAATTTGTTGTTGTCCTTTTGGTTGTGTGAGGAGAAAAAGTGTATCTACCTATGCCTCAATCTTGGCCAGAAGTCTCCAGAATCAGCAAACTTGAAGAAAATTCAATTGATATGATCCCATGTGGGAAGCAAAAAGAGGAATGAAAAAAAATGAACAGATCCTCAGAGATCTGTAGTGCATCATTAAGAATGCCTGCCTACTGTCCTGGCTGGTATCGTTCAGTTGATTGGCATGTCATCCTGTAAACTGAAAGGTTGCAGGTTCGATCCCTTCTCAGCACACATTCCTAGGCTGTGGGTTCAATCCCTGGTTGGGGCAGGTGTGGGAGGCAGCTGACTGATGTTTTTCTCTCACACTGATGTTTCTGTCTCTCCCCTTCCCTCCCGCCCTCCCTCTCTCTCCCTCTCCCTTCCTTTCTCTCTAATATCAATAAACATATCCTTGAGCGAGGATTTTAAAAAATGTCTTGAAAACAAATAGCAACATGTAAAGCCTACCTTATTGGTAATTACGTGAAATGTAAATGGATTGAGCACATCAGTTAAACGACAGAGACCGGCAGAATGAATAGAAGACATGTTCCAGCTGCATGCTGTCTACCTCAGACACACTTCAGGTTCAAAGACACAGATGAGTTGGAACACAAGGTCGGAGGCAGACACACCATGCAAACAGGGACCAAAAGGGCTGCAGCGGCCATACCAAAATCAACCAAAATGGATTTGAGGACAAAAATTGTTATGGACAAAGAATGCTATCTTATAAATTCTGTGTTTCAAAAGGGACTTGAGTCAGCTCTGCACGGTGGTGGCTGGGGTCACAGTCACTCAGAAGCTCGGAGGCGGGCCACTGTCACTTCCCAGACGGCCCGCTCACACACCCACTCTCACACGGGCAGGCAGTGCTGGCTGCTGGCTGGGGCTCTAGTTCTCCTGAACACAGGCCTTTCCTTGTGGCAGGCTGGGCTTCCTGACAGCAAGGCAGCTGGGCTCCAGGAAGGAGTGTTTCAAGCAGTGAAAGTAGAAGTGGCAGTTCTCTTATTTTTTAAAAAGTTTTATTTTATTCTCATTCAAGAGAGAAGGGAAAAGTGCAAGAAGAACACTTGATATCAGTACAAGAGAGAAACTCTAATCGCTGCCTCCTGCACGCACCCAGTGGGGGATGGAACCTGCAACCTGGCCATGTGCACTGACTGGGAATCGCACCATCAACCTTTCTGGAGGATGCCTCACCAGCTGAGCCGTGTGCACCAGCCAAGGCTGTGACAGTGCTGTTAAAGACCAGCCTTGAAAACCTTACCGTGTCACTACTGACACATTCTGTTGATCAAACCATGTCAGCGAGCCAGCAGCTCAAAGGGAGGGAAATGGACTCTTGGTGGGAAGAGTGGCAAAGAAACTGTGGCCATCCTTAACCATAGCCTAGCCATCCCAGATGGCTGTCCGTGTGATTCCTCACTCAGCCCTCCTCCCGGAACCAAAGCAGATCCAGGGATGTTCTTGCCACCAGCCTGGGACCTGTTCCAGTTGCTGCAAATGAGAGATTTTGTTTTTGTAACTGAGGGTGTGTTCCTCACTGTAAAGGCGTGTATTTTGCTGCTTCTCACATTTGAGCGTGTGTGTGTGTGTGTGAGAGAGAGAGAGAGAGAGAGGAAAACAGGAGGCTGCATGGCACACAGAGATGAGGAGCATGAACTCTGCAGCCAGACAGCCTTGGTGTGAATTCTGCCTCTGCCACCTACCACCTGGAGGACCTCGGGCACTCACTTCACCTTCCTGAGCCTCAGCTTTGCGGTGAGTGCTGTGTAAGCCTTCACCACGGCTGTCGTGTTGCTGTTACCGATTTTCTCATCTCAACTGCAGGCTCGCTCTGAGTCAGCCTCAACCCCTTCACCTGCTCGCTGCTGCTACTGCTGCCATGGGCTGTCCCACCACTGCTGTCACTCAGGATTTCAGGGGGCTCCTCAGTTCCTTGTGCCTCATTCTCCATGTTTCTCCTAGCTGATTTTTGAGATGGAGGAAAATGCTCATTTTATTTTATTTCATGGTGGTGAGACCCTCCTGGTGCTGGGTGGGTTCCTTCCATGAGGGAGATTTTTCTCCTGTGTTCAGCGAGATGCAGGCACATCAGAGTGTCTTCCTTGCACCAGCTGTTTCTCAAGCACCTATAATTTAAGATCATCAATATGCCAAAGTGGCCTCGTTGGAGCGACATATTCTTCTCCTTGTCAATTACATATACCCAACTGAATCTAAAAACATGTTGAATGAACAAAGTAAGTGATAAAAGTATCCTTTTCAACCAGGTTCTTAACCCTAAGAGACAGACTGACTGAAGCAGAGAAAGGATTGGGAGGATAGTGGGAAGTTCGCCGTCCCCAGGGGAGCTGAGATCCGGGACTACACAGCGCCACTGCGCAGCCACAGGCCCTCTGGGGACTCTGGCGACAGTCTCTGCCAGGGGTCAGGGTCTCATGGGAAAGCTTCGGTCACATGTCTGTCCCCACCTGTGAGGAGGGCTAGGACGGTAGGCCGCTGGCCTTTTAGCTTTTATGATAGAGAGGACTCTTCCTCCCTGGAAAGGGGCCTCAATGCTGAGCAGCCAAAAGAATGACAAACGGCCACATACCGTATTTTGCCGTGTATACTTACTGCGCACCCATATTTGTGCACATTATACACGGGATTGTTATACCCGTGGTATGTAATCATCATACGCATGTGTAGTGCACATCCTTATTTTCCCTCAAAAATTTGCACAAAGTGACCGTTATACATGGCAAAATACGGTAGCTATCATTCATGCAAAACTTACAAACACCCAAAGCAATGGTCTGCATCTTTTGCAGGTAAAAACGCAGTTACTAAAGCACACCACCATTCATGGGAACCACATGCACCGACTCCAGGAGACCAGGTTCCCCTGAGGGGGGCAGGGCAGGGAACACATGCGGGACTTCCCCTGGATTTGAAACGTTGTATTTCTTAAAACGAAACCTCTGAAGCAAAGATGACAAAAATGTTAACATCTGTTTATGCTTGGAGGTGGGTACATAGTACCATTATTTCCTATACTTATTTACATGTCGCAAGTATTTCCTAGTTAAAAAATCACTTCAATAAATCCAAAGTATTGTCAGGCCACTGTGGTCTCTGCAGAAGTCTCGTCATAGACCTACTGAGGTGCAAGCTGACCAGCGCCCTCAACAGGCCGCGGAAGGCATTGCCGGCAGCGCCCACCTGTCTTGAGTTTTCCCGCCCTGTGCGCAGGCTCCTCCCCTTGGGCTGAGAGTGGGCGGGGCCACTGGGCTGAGGTTGTGAGGCTGGGGAACACCTGGCCTGGAACTATCTCCCGAGAAGGAGTGATTCATTTCACTACCAAAATTCTATGCTCTTTAAAATGCCTGTCAAGGAGTTATCTGGTTTGGAAAATCAGAGACAAAAACTGACAAGAAAACAAGAATCTCAGGAAGTTGGAAAGACTTTTTTATAAACACCTCTTTTGTTCTGACGGCCAGTAGAAGTGAATTAGCGAGTCTGTCTCCACACGTAATTAATAAAGCTGAGCTGTAATGCTCTACAATGTCGTGTAAGGCTAAGTGCACAGAGTGCTCCTCTGATACGTTCACTCGTGTATGTTGCAGTGTGACCATCACCGCAGCACTGGGTGACTCTTCCACGTCACATAATCGTTGTGTATTTTCATGGTGAGGACGTCTAAGGTCTGGTCTCTCGCAACTCTGAAGCACACGGCACCGCACTGCTGCCTGTGGCCTGCGCTGTGCTCCAGTCTCCAGAACTTCGTCATCTCCTAGTTGCAAGTCTGCAGGCTGTAACCACATCTTCCCCAGTCCCGCCCCCGGCCCTGGTGGCCGCCCCTCTACTCTCCGTGTCTACGAGACTGGCTTCTTTAGCTTCTAGATACGAGTGATGTCGTACAGTGTTTGTCTCTGTCTGACTCTTCTCCCTTAGCATAACGCCTTCAGGGTCCATCCGTGTGGTCCCAGGTGGCAGGATGTCCTTTTTTCTTGTGGCCAAACATTCCACTGTGTGTGAACATGTGTGTACGTGTGTATTTGTGCAGACATCTGTGTATATGTGTATATCACATCTTCTTTATCCACTCACCCATTGATGGACACATACGCAGGTGTGACCTAGGGTGGTGCTGGGGGTGTCCACATGAGGGGACGGGTGGCCAGCCAGCTCAGGCTCAGGAGAGTGCTGTAGGAGGGCGTGTGCATGGCAGTGGGTCTGGGTGTCAGCTGTGGGTGGGCCCTGGTTGGACTTGTGTGGAGAGTTGGATCAATAAAATGCATTGGTCTGGTAAAGATAGCATATAGTATATACAACAAAATGGAGTCACTCATGTCAACCAAGACGGCTGCCAGTCAGTCATGACACTTTGGCTCAAGAGGGAAACTACCTAAGTCATGCTGGACACATCTGGCAGGAGACACACCCAAGATATCTGTGCATGTGATCAGAATTGCAGTGTCTGCAGAGTGGGACCATCCATGGATAGGCTCCTGGGCAAATTCCACACTCGGCATCAAGGGTGCCAAGACATTTTTCAGAAAGACCCAGAGGGTGGGAGTGCACCACTCTCAGGGTATAAGTGAGGCAGGCTCCAGACCCCTGCTGAGACAGCCTAGCTCCGCACGCCAGAGTGCTGCTCCATACCACATGATCTCCCTTGGCATCGGCTGCCTCAGGCTCTGCCCTGCTGGACTGAGGACTTCATCTGCCCTGCTGACCACCTGACTGTAGAGAACCTTCCTTGCAAGACACTGATCACCCCCTTGCCCACCATGCTGTCTCCCACACCTGCAGACTGAGACTCTGGGACTCGGATTCATTATCCCCCATTGATCGCTGTGTGTGTTATAGTTCTGTTAGATTGTTAGAGTGTGAGCAGGACATTAATGTGTGTTCGTGTTCTACTTTGAGTGAGCCTTCATTCAATAAAGGCTGAGTGAATAGCACAGTGTGACTCTCATCTATGCCTTGGTGCCGGCTGTTCAGCAGACAGACAGCCGAGCAGTTGTCCGACTGACTTACAGGAAAGACTATGTCACAAACTTGCACTTGTGACAACTTGGCCTCCACCGAGGCTGTGCAGGAGCGGGACGCTGAGGAGGTGGAAGTAAGTCCCCTGCTCTGTTCCCCAAGCTTTGCAGCGTCAGTCACGGATGAGATGCTCTGTGGGGCCACAGCCCCTTGGAGGCCTCAGTTCCCACCTGTGTGGGAGCTGCCCAAGCCCAAGGGGCCTGTCTCTCCCCGCAGTGTCCCTGCACCGGGGGCAGTAGCCACGTGGGCCATAAATGTTTGGAGGCTTCCTGGCGGCTGACAAGGGCACCAGGGCCAGGAGGGTGGTCCTAGAAAAACTTCCAAGGAAAACACTTCACTTTTTTTCTTTCTTTTTTATTGTGTTAAAATACTCACACAATTTCCTACCTGAACCATTTCCAAGTATGCAGTTCAGTGGTGTTAAATCCCTTCACACTGCAGTACAGCCATCACACCATCCGTCCCCGTGAATCTTTTCGTCCTGTAAGTCTGATGCTTTTCCCCATCAGCCAACAACTCCCCGATCTCCTCTTCCCCAGCCCTGGTGACCCCCACTACCATTTCTGCCTGTATGATTTTGGCTACTTCAGATAGCACATAAAAGTGAAAGCATGCAGTAGGTGTCTTCTTGTAACTAGCTTATTTCATTTAGCATGATGTCCTCCAGGCTCATCCGTGTTGTAGAATATTGCAGGACTTAGTTTTTTTTAAGGCTGAATAATATTCAATTGTGTGTATATACCACGTTTTGCTTATCCATTCATCCATCAGGGGACACTAGGGTGGCTTCCACCATTTAGCTCATGTGAATAACGCTGCTATGACCGTGGGTGTGCAAGTATCTCTTCAAATCTTCTTCATTTGGGTAGAATCCCAGAAGGGGAATTGCTGCGTCGAATGGTAACTCTGTCTTTCACTGTTTGAGGAGTTGCTGTGCCGTTTCCCACCAAGGCTGCACTGTCACACATTTCCATCGGCAGTGCACACGGCTCCATCCTCTGCATGTCCTCCCTTCCCACTGGGTGTGACATGGTGTCTCACTGTGGTTTTGATTTATGTTTCCCTAATGATTAGTGATGTGGAGTCTCTTTTCATGTGTTTCTTGGATATTTATGTATCATCTCTGGAGAAATGTTTATTCAAGTTTTTGCTCATTTTCAGCCAGTTGTTTGTTTTTCTTCTTGAATCTTAGGAGGTCCCTCTCTATATATTCTCAATATTAAACCCTCATCAGATATGACTTCCAAATATTTCCTCCCATTCTGTGGGTTTCCTTTGTACTCTGTGGATAATGTCTTTTTATTCTTATATTCCATCTTATTGAGATACAATTGACAGACAGCACTGTGTAAGTCTAAGGTGTACAGCATGGTAACTTATAAAAGTTAATGTGTAAATGTTAATAACAAAGATGATGTTGATACAGAAAAAGAAAAATGCTTATTTTCATTGCGATTACAACCCTTAGGACCTACTGTTTTAACAACTTCTGAAGGTACCATGTCACAGTGTTAACTGTAGTCATCATGTTGTATGTTTTATCCCCAGTAGTGTTTTTTAAAAAGATTTCTTTATTTATATGTAGACAGAGGGGAAAGCTGGGAGAAAGTGAGGGAGAGAAACATGGATCAGTTGTGTTCCCTCCCAGGGACCAGGCCCTCAACCCAGGCATGTGCCCTAATTGGGAATCAAACCTGTGACCTTTGGGACTGTGGGATGACGCTCAACCCACTGAGGGACAGCCACTCAAATGTATCTGAAGTGATGTCTCACTGTGGTTTTGACTCGCATTTCCCTGATGATTGGTGATGTTGAGCATCTTTTCATGCATTGGTGATGTTGAGCATCTTTTCAACTTTTCTGTATATCTTCTTTGGAGAAATGTCTGTTCAGGTCTTCAGTCTATTTAATTTTTAAAAGATTTTATTTATTTATTTTTAGAGAGAGAAGAAGGAAGGGAGAAAGAGAGAGAGAGAAACATCAGTATGAGTAAAACATCAATTGGGTGACACTGGCACGCGCCCAACCAGAAACCTGGCCTGCAGCCCAGGCCTGCTCCCTGACCCAGAAAGGAGCAGGTGACCTTTTGCTTCGCAGGACAATGCCCAACCCACTGAGCCACAGCAGTCAGGGCTTCTGTCCATTTTAAATCAGGTCTTGTTTTGTTTGTTTTGCTATTGAGTTGTATGTATTTTTAATATATATTTTGAATATTAACCCTTTTCAGATATGACTTGCAAATATCTCCTTCCATTCCATAGGTGGTCTTTTCACTGTGTTGGTCTCCTTTGCTGTGCAGAAGACTTTTCCTTCGGTATGGTGCCGCGTGTTTGCTTTCTGTCTCGCTGCCTGTGCTTGAGCTGTCACACCCAAAAGATCGTCACTGAGACCCAAGTCAGGGAGTTCTTCCCTTGTGTTTTCTTCTATGAGTTTTATGGTCTCTGTTCTTACATTTGGGTCTTTAATCTATTTCAAGTTAGTTTTTGTGAGTGGTGTGAGAGAGGTTTAGTGTCACTCCCTCACATGTGAATATCTAAATTTTCCAGCACCATTTATTGACAACATCGTCTCTTCTCCATTAAGTATTCCTGGCTCCCTTGTCAAATATTAGTTTCCTGTACAGAGATGGCTTTATTTCTGGGCTCTCAGTTCTGTTCCATTGCCAGTACCATGCTGTTTTTGTTACTTCAGCTTTATAATAGAGCTTGAAATCAGGATGTGTAATACTTCTCCATTTTTAAAAACTGAATTTATTGGGGGTGACATTGATTCATAAAATTGGACAGGTTTCAGGCATACAATTCTGTAACACATCACCTGTACACTGTCTTGTGTGTTCCCCACCCCGAAGTCAAGTCTCCTTCCATCACCATTCATCCCCCAAATACTCCCTCCCCCCCGATACCCCTTCGCTCTGTTCTTTGTCAGGTTGTTATGGCCTCTGGGGGTCTTTTGTGATTCCATATTAATTTTAGGACTGTTATTTATACTTCTGTAAAAAATGCCATTGGAATCTTGACCAGGATTGCACTGAATCTATAGATGGCATGGGTGGTATGGACATCTTAACAATATTAATTCTTCCGATATATGAACACAGGATACCTTTCCATTTATTTGTGTCTTCTTTGATTTTTTTTTATCAATGGCTGGTAGTTTTCACTTTAAAGATATTTCATCTCTTTGGTTAAATGTATTCCTGAATATTTCTTGTTTTGGATTCTATTGTAGTGGGATTTTTCCTTTATTTCATTTTCAGATAATTCATAATCAATGTATAGATATGCTACTGATTATTTTTCTGTTTAATCCTCACCCAGGGGTATGTTTATTGATTTTAGAAATAGAGGGAGAGAAACATTGATGTGAGAGAGAAACATTGATCAGTTGCCTCTCGTACACGCACTGACCAGGACTGAACCTGCAACCCAGACGCATGCCCTGACTGGAAATTGAACCGGCAACTTTTCACCTTGTGGGATGATGCCACCGGGCTGGGGCTGATTCTTTAGGTTAATCTTCTGTCTTGCAACTTTACTGTTTTGTTGATTATCTCTAACAGTTTTGGGGGTGTTTTCTATATATAAAATCACATCATCAGCAAACAGAGATAGTTTTACTTCTTCCTTTCCAATTCTGATGCCTTTTCTTTTTTTGTCTTGCTTGATTGCTGTGGGTGGGACTTCTACTACTGTGCTGACCAGAAGTGGTGAGAATGGGCACCCTTGTGTTATTCCTGCCTTAGAGAAAAAGATTTAAACCCTTCATCATTGAGGTCATAGTTAGCCATGGGCTTGTCAGATATGGCTTTACTATGTTGAGGTAGATTCCTTCTGTACCTAAATTGTCCAATATTTATCATGCGTGGATGTTGAATTTTGTCAAAAGATTTTTGCACCTATTGAGATGATCATACGATTTTTTCCCTTTCATTCTATTCAGTGTGGTGTATCACACTGATTGATTTGTGGGTGTTGAACTATACTTGCATCCCCAGATTCTCATTTGATCATGGCGTGTGATCTTTTTAACCTGCTGTTAAATTTGGCTCTCCAGTTTTTTGCTGAGAATGTTTGGATCTACATTCACCAGGAATGTTGGCCTCTAGCCTTCTTTTCTTGGGTCCTTGTCTGGCTGTGGTATCCAGGTAATGCTGGCCTCACAATGTTTGGGGGTGTTCCCTCTTCTTAGATTTTTTTAAAGAAGTTCCAGAGGGACTGGTGTTTCTTCACTGGGAGATTTTAAATTACTGGTTCAATCTCCTTGCTAGTAATTGGTCTGTTCAGATTTTCTATTTCTTCTTGGTTCAGTCTTGGTAGTGGTTTTAGAAATTTATCCATTTCTTCTAGGTTGTCCAACTTGTCAGCCTATAATTGTTTATAGTGATTTCTTATCATTCTTTCTATTTCTTTAGAATTGCTAGTAATGTCCCCACTTTTATTTCTGATTTTAGTAATCTCAGTCTTCTCTTTTTAGTATATCTGGTGGAAACTTTGTCAATTTTGTTTATCTTTTTAAAAAAACAAATTTTGGATTTATTTTTTATGTATTGTTTTCTAGTCTCTGTTTCATGTATCTGTTCTCTCATCTTTATGGCTTCCTTCTTTCCGCAACCAGGGTTTCTTTCTTCTTTCCCTTTCATTAAATTATAGTTAGGGTATTGATTTGAGAGCTTTCTTGTTTTTAATGTAATCATTTATAGGCTTAACTGTCCCATTAGTATCACGTTGACAGCATCCCACAAGTTGTGGTATGTAGTGTTCATTTTCATTCACCTTTAAGTACATGTATTTTCCTTGTGATTTCTTCTTTGATTTGTGTGTTTGTTTGATTTCCACAATTTTGTGAAGTTTCCAGTTTTCTTTTATGTTGATTTCTAATTCATCTCGTTGTAGTCTTAGAAGATACTCTTTATGGCATTTGTTTTTTTTAATTTATTGAGACTCAATTGGTGGCATAACATCTGGTGTATCTTGGAACACGTCCTGTGTGTACTTGAGAAGGTTTACACTGTTGTTAAGTCCAGTGTTCTCTGTAGAAATCTGTTAGTTCTAGTAGGTTTGTTGTGTTAAGTCCTCTATTTCCTTATTTATTTGTTCTTCTGTCTGGTTGTTCTACCCATTCCTGAGAGTAGGATATCAAATTCTCCAACTGGTGTTGAAGAACTGTCTATTTCTCCCTTTGATTCTGTCCATTTTTGCTAAAATATTTGACCATTTGACATTAGGCACATGTTATAGTTCTATCTTCTTGCTATGTTGAAACTTTATTAATACACAGTGCCCTTTGTCTGGCACCTTCTTTTCATTTAACATCTATTTTCTGATATTAGGAGAGCCAGCCTTGCTCTCTTATGGTTACTATTTGCACATAATTTATTTTCCACCCTTTCATGCTCAACTTATATCTTTGGATCTCAACCGAGTCTCTTGTAGGCAGCATAGGACGATGTGTTTTCATTCATTCTGCAGACCTTTGTCTTTTGATTGGGAAGTTTAATCCACTTCTTTTTTTTTTTTTTAATCCACTTCTGATAAGAGACTTATATCTATTATTGTGCGGTTCATTTTCCATGTGCCCTCACCCAAGTCTTTTGTCCCTCATTTCCTGCAATCCTGTCTTCTTTTGGGTTGTCATTTTCTGGTGTAGTGGAATGTCTAGATGACTTCTTGTTTTGCTTTGTGCATATTCTATTGCTACTTTCTTTTTAGTTTCCAGGGCCATCACATTTAACATAAAGCCATAATATTCAAAGTTGATTTTATAAACGATTAACTTCAGTAACATACAAAAACTGCTTCTTTACAGTTCTGTCTACAATGCTTTCAGTTTTTGATGTCATAAAGTAATTACACATTATGTGTCCAAATATGTAATCATTCTTATAAATGTATTAATCCCCTAAAGTATGTAGAAAACAAGATTTGGAATTACAAAGTTACAGTAATACCAATATTTACATTAATAATTATTTCTTTAATCATGTAGAAAACAAAAAGTACTGTTACCTATAAATCATGACACCATAAAAGTCCTAGAGGAGAACATAGGAAGGAAAATCTCAGATAGCTCACACAACAATATTTGCACCAATATGTCCCCTAGAGCAAGGGATAGAAAGAGAAGAATAAACAAATGGCAGCACATCGAACTAAAAACTTCTATATGGCTAAAGAAAACATCAGCACAATAAAAAGGGTACCAATTGTATGGGAAAACATATTTGTCAATGATACTTCACACAAGGGTTTGATCTCCAAACTATATAAAGAACTCACAGCCCTGGCTGGTGTAGCTCAGTGGATTGAGCGCAGGCTGCGACCAAAGCATCGCAGGTTCGATTCCCAGTCAGGGCACATGCCTGGGTTGCAGGCCATGGCCCCCCAGCAACTGCACATTGATGTTTCTCTCTCTCTCTCTCTTTCTCCCTCCCTTCCCTCTGTAAAAATTAAAAAAAAAAGAACTCACATGACTCCACTCCAGAAAGACAAATAATCCAATTAAAAATGGGCAAAGGACTTGAAGAGACACTCCTCCAACGAGGACATACAGAGGGCCCAGAGACACATGAGAAGATGCTCAGCATCACTAGCCATCAGAGAGATGCAAATTAAAACCCCAATGAGGTACCACTTCACAGCAGTCAGAATGACCAGCATAAACAAATCAATAAGCAATAAGTGCAGGTGAGGTTGTGGAGAAAAGGGAACCCCAGTACCTTGTTGATGGGAATGCAGATTGGTGCAGACACTGTGGAAAACAGTATGGAAGTTCCTTGAAAAATTAAAAATGCAATTACCTTTTGACCCAGCAATTTCACTGCTAGAATTATACCCTGAGAACCCTGAAACACCAACTCAAAAGAACCTATGCACCCCTATGTTCATAGCAGTATTATTGACAATAACCAAGTGCTGGAAACAGCCTAAGTGCCTATCAGTAAATGGGTAGATGAAAAAATTTTTCTGAATTTACACAATGGAATACTATGTAGCAGGAACAAAGAAGGAACTCCTACCTTTCATGACAGCATGGATAGAAGTGGAGACTATTATGCTAAGTGAAATAAACCAGTCAGTGAAAGACAAAGACCTTATGATCTCACTTATAAGTGTAACCTAATCAACCAAACATATGAGCAAAAAAGAACCAGAGACATGGAAATAAAGAACAAACTGACAGTGACCAGAGGGGAGGTGGAAAGGGGTAGTGGGGAAAAGAAGGGAAGGGTTAAGTCAAGGAACATGTACGAAGGACCCGTGGACAAGGACAGTGGGGTGGGGATTGTCTTTGTGAGCAGGGGTTGGATGCGGCAGGGGAGGGCAACCGGGGCAGGGAGAATGGGGACAACTGTAACTAAACAATAAAAAATAAGTTGTTACAAACCATGATTATAACAATACTAGTTTTGATTATTGCCTGTTTATTCACCATTATCGAGAGCTCTATTTCTGCATAGGGCTTGGAGGTGCTGCCTAGGGTCCTTTCACTTCCCCTGCAGGACGCCCTTGAGCGTTTCTGGCAGGGCAGGTCTAGTGGTTATGAACTCCCTCAGCTTTTGTCCATCTGGGAATATCTGAATTTCTCCCTCCTTTTTTCAAGTCAGTTTTGCTGTATAGAGGACTCTTATTTTTGAGAACTTTGAATACATTTGCCGACTGTCTTCTGGCCTCCACATTTTCTGAGGAGAAATCTGCAGATAATCTTGAGGTTCCTTGTATGTGGTCATTAACCTCTCTCTTGCTGTTCTCAAGATTCAATTTTTGCCTTTGTCTTTTGAAAGGATGATTATCTTATACTAGGTGTGAGTCTTTTTTGAGCTTCTTGATGTTTTAGGCTTGTGTTTGATCGCACCGAGGAAGTTTGCAGCCATTATTTCCTACACTGTCTTGCTCCCCCGGGCACTTCCAGGCTGTGTGTGCTGGTCCGCGTGGTGTCCCCTCGGCTCCCTTGGCTCCGTTTGCTCTTCTTCAGTTTTCCTCTCTGTTCCTCAGTCTCAGTCATTTCCATTGTTCATCTTCAAGTTCAGATTCCTTTTTTCTGCCTGCTTGTATCTGCCTTTGAATCCATCTAGTGGATTTTTCCATTATTGTACTTTTCAGCCTGAGAATTTTTTAATTTCTTTTGAGGTTTCTTCTTGTTATTTCCATTTTATTCACACATAGTTAGCTTGTCTTTGTTTAATACATTTGCCATGAGCTTTTTTTCAGGACAGAGTCTGTGGACTTTTTTCCCTTTGAATGGGCCATACTTCCTTGTCTCTTTGTATGCCTGGTGATTTTTTGTTCAATGCTGGCCATTTCAGTCTAACAATATAGTAACTCCAGATATCAGATTCACCCCCTTCACAGGGTTTAATGGGGGAGTTTTTTGTTATTGTTTTTTAAAATTGTTGTGGGCTGACCCTGTGCTGAGAATCAGCTGGAGGTGTAAACTTAATGTCTCTTAAGAGCATTTTCCTGGGCATGTGTGGTCACTTAATTTTCCCTGAATATCCACTTGTTTTTGTTTTTTAATGTGCTAGCCTTTAATGTCTGTGTCCTGAAAGGGCAAAAATGTGAAAAATAGGAGAGTTGCTGGCCCTTCAAACCCCCTCAGAAAGTAACTTCAGTCAGAGGGGTGGGGATTTGCAACAGTGAGGGAAGGAGAAACAATAGCTGCCAGCCTCTCTGCACCTCAGTGATCAGAAGCAGCAGAGAACTGGCCCCGGTGTGCAGGGAACAGTCTTTTTCTCCCACCCTTGCTCCTGCAGGCTGTGACCACCGGCTCCAGCAGAACTTGCAGAGCTGCCTGCCAGGGCTGGAGGCTGTGGGTGGCTGGCTGCTGCTGTGCTAAGAGCTGAACCTGTCTCCAATTTACCATCCCGGCCTCTCTGGGAGTTGCAAGGCTCCAGCTGGCTCAAGTTCCAAGGTGAACATCCGAGAGGTTCTGCCAGTGCAGTTGGTGTCTAGGTTGGGAGAGAGACTCTGGGTGCTTCCTACTCAGCCCCCTTCCCAGAGTCCTCCTGTTCCCATTTGATCTGTGTAGGCTGATGCACTCTGAGTTGTGTGACTGGAAACAGATGGAAGATCAAGGTGGCCCAAAGACCACAGGTCCATTTTGCAGCCATGCCCCCTTCAAGTCTGCTGCTTGTTCCCCATCTCAGGGAATTCAAGGCCAAAGTCAGGTGGCAGGAATCACCAGAAAATCATGTGACTCTGGCCCCCACACCTGAAGACAGTATCAGGAGTAAAGGTCCACAGGGATAGAGATGCAGGGCTGCTTCCTGAGAAAGGGCAGGAGATCAGTTCATGGAGCATGTAGCACGTTCTATACTGGGACGGGGCACTCGGTGCTGAGATGGGGACGAGGGAAAAGAGAGCGTTCCTGGAGCTCAGTGGGGTTCACCCGAGTGCTCACTACACGTTCAGGCTGGTGTCGTCTTTACGAAGACGTCGCTGTGTGTGGAGGGTCATACACGTGGGTTTACATCTTTGACTGAGAACGTCAGGACTTGTGTGTGGGAACAAGATTGTGAGCAGACACCAAATCACTGGTCGAGCAAGTAGAACTAGTCACTGGACCCCCGAGTGCTGATCACCATCAGCTACTTGTCCTTCCCACCTTATCTCCTTGGTCAGAAACTTAAAGAGGTCCCTTTAAAGCCAAGTCATGGTGCCTACAGCAACAAATATTTTATAAAAACAGTGATGCAAAGAGACCCAGGTGAGAAATATTTAATACCTCCAAAAAGGCTTAGACACGTGGTGTTCTTGTAGGATGCAACCAAGCCAGGACTGAAATACATGCCCCGGAATTCCTTCCTTGCATGACTTTGGGTGGGAACCACATGACCATGTGTGAGATTTGGAAAGTGGAAGCAATGCAGCAGCCACGTGCTTCTTATGTGTGGAAGGTCAGTGGGTGGAGGGTCTGTCTGGCACGTGGTGGGCACTCAGTGAACAGCAGTGTGACCGGTTTGTGCCCGTGTCCGCAGGGCAGCTTTTCCTACACGCTCTTCTCAGCAGCTGGTACTTCCCCAGCCTTGTTGACACCAGGCAGACTATTGAAGATTTTGCTACTTGGTCGTAAGTATGTTAAAAAGACAAGGTCCCTCCAAGCATGGATATTTATGTTTCTGAAAAGTGAGATAACAAAGGAAAACCTTTTGCCTTTTCTTGCTCCAACCAGACCCCAAGGTGGTGGGAGGCGAGAATCTAGTATCTGGAGAAAAGAATCTGAAAACAACAAGAACCCAAACACTGCAGTTCCTTATCTCAACCTGGAGCATGATTTTAAAAGCAATCCATGCCTGTCCGTTACACACTGGTGAATCCCAGTGTCTTCACTCCAGAGTGGGATGTGAGGCCTGTGGCTCTGTGCCTTTCCAGTTCCAGCAAATGCTTAGGGATTCTGAGGGGCTACCAACATCTCATTCCGTATGCCAAGAGATTCATGCATCCGACTAGAAAAGGACCTACTCTGGAAAAGTGTAAGGGCATCAGGTGACCTGGACAACCATGGCAGTCACTTTACCATTGGTCCTCCCCTGTCTGGATCTCCAAGGTCCTCAGGGAACCCCTGCATTGTGGCTCTGCTCTGACTGTCCCATCCAGGGGTAGCAGTGAGCTCCAACAGGATGCTTCTTGGGATGACATTCAGTGATATCCCTTTTTTGTCATGTATTATTAAGGTCACACATAGATTGAGTGCAATTAGAGGTCAAGAGATAAATTGTGCAGCTCTGGCCGGGTGACTCAGGTGGGGCATCATCCTGTTCAGCAAAAGGATACAGGTTCGATTCCCAGTCAGGCACATGCCTAAGCTGCAGGTTCAATCCCTGGTTGGGCATGCACGGGAGGAAACCAATCGATATTTCTTTCTCACATCAATGTTTCTCTCTCTCCCAAACCAGAAAGCAAGTCCTCAGGTGAGGGTTAAGAAAGGGGAAAAAAAAGAGAGATTAGTTATGCAAATACAGCAGCATCAGAATTATTGAGTGTTCTCCATATGCTCTCCTTACCTCCCAAACAAACGTCAGACGTGCATGAGAGAGAAATCTCAAAGGGAACCCTGAGGGTCCCCAAAACATTTTTTAAAAGATTTGTTTATATATTTTTCAGAGAGAGGGGAAGAAAGGGAGAAAGAGAGGAAGAGAAACATCAATGTGTGGTTGCTTTTCATGTGGCCCCCACTAGGGACCTGGCCCACAACCCAGGCATGTGCTCTGACCGGGAATCCAACTGGCGACCCCCTGGTTCACAGGCTGCACTCAGTCCACTGAGCCACACCAGCCAGGGCCCCCAAAACATTTTCAAACCATTAGAGAACGTCCTTTTCTGTACATTGTCAGCCACTGCCATTCAAACACGTAAAGAGCCAACTGACAGAAATGACGAACAGCTAGGCTGGGGGATTCTGAGTTTTGGGATTTTGACTAATCACCTCACACTCAGTGCACCTGACACCCACGTCGCCGGTCTCAGAGAGTGTGTTCTAATGCACCGCACTAAGAGGGGAGTTCAGTGTCGATGCAGAGACCACATTGGGATGGACAAAGTGCTTCATGACACTCCTCCTGCTTTGCAGCCAGGTGCAGCCTGCCTCCAATGACCCAGATCACAAATTCACAGCCAGGAAGCTGCTCTGGCTCATCTCAAGGACCCCGGCTTAATCATTATTTGCTTAGGAAAATATGCAAACAGGGGAATTATCTCATTACCAGATGACGTAGCAGCCAAAGGGGAGGAGTATGACTCAAATGCAGAGATGAAGCAAGGAATCCAGAGAAGGAGAGGCGTGGAGCCTGCACCCGCCATCTGTAGACGTTGGTGCCACCTCTGGAGAGAGGTGCCCCTGCGCCAGCCCCACAGCCCTCCCTTTTGTAGTGTGTGACGTGTCCTTCACGGTGTGTGACAGCCTCTCCTCAGGCCTCAGAGTGCGAGGATCCAGTGAAATGTGCTGCTTAAGAAGAAATGCATGCTTAACATGGGGCATCAGCTGTCATAGGCTTACTTATATTTCACATTTTTATTAGAGGGCAAATTAAATCTCCTCATTTCCCAAATTGAACCTACATTATGATCACTTAAATTGGTCAAACACCCACTGGTTAATGAAAACACAAAGCCTCTTATTTCCCAACTGTGTGGTTCATGCGAACACAGGTGCGTCCCTCCTCAGCGTTCAGCCCAGTGTGGACTCACGGTGCGCGTCACAGCACCGAAGAGGGCCCCGCTGTCCTTGCCAACTTCCTGTCTCATGTCACTCAGCCGACTACAGTTTTCCAACCCAAACAACCTTCCCTGACGACTATTTAAGCAAAACCAAGATCAATGTGAAACACACTTGTATAGTTAAGGAATACAAAAAAAGTGCATCTGAATGGTTTTTTTGCTCTGGTTTGAACTCACCCCCATTCCATAAGCATCTAAAAGACTGTTCAAAGACACTCGCCAATTTCTAGACAAACTAAGATTTACGGGTTTTCTGCCAGAACGTGTGAGGTTTCTTTTTCTCAAGCGGTCACGGTCACCTTCTGAGTGTTTGCTGGGACCCACCCGCCCACCCTTCCCCTCTGTCTCCTCCACATTCTTGCCTGCTCCCCCCACTGACACAGACACACTTGGGGGACAGTGGCTGGGCTAATCTAATTTTGGACACTTTGTGCGTGTTACCTGCAGAAAGCTCGCTGGCCTTTCTGGGATCAAATCTCAGTCTCGGGCTCACTGGGGTCCTGCTCTCGCCCACAGAGCTGCAAATGCTAAACAGCTGAGCAAACAAGCCGAATCAGCTCTTGCTTTTCATATTTCCTAGGGAAGATTTGGGGCTTTTGAAAGAAATATCTCATAGAAAAAGAAAAAAGCATAACTGAAAATTTAAAAGAATTTTAGTTATCATTAATGGTGAAACAGAATATAATTCCATTTGTTCCATGGCTAAGAACCCAGGTATAAAAAGAAATGACATTCTTCTTAGTTTTAAAATGAGCCCTAACCCAATAATGAAAGTGTTTTGTTTAAACCACCACAAAATTAAAGGGAATCTAAAATACAATCGCCAGCGTTCTTTACGATGTAAAACAGGGAGGTGCTGCCGGCTGAAGTGAGTGCTTTAAGTCGCCAAAAGCAATCCCAGGAGCGTTCCTTAGGCTGTGGGACCAGAAAGCCAGGCTCACCTTGTTTCCCAGAGGGACTAAGACTCAGTGCCGTGGGGGCCAGTCTCCACACGGTGCCCAGTGTTGCAGACCGTGAGCTGGTGCACCTGCACGGGGAGCTTCCTCGCTTCTCTGTCTCACCCGCAGCAGCACAGAGGAGCGCTCGGCGCAGGAAAGGGAAGCCGCTGCGGGTCAGTCCGCGAGGAATCCCCTAACGTCGGAGAGAGACTACTGATTTTTCTAGCCCGAGAGTTTGTTTTTAAAAATTCAGCTACTTAATAGTAAAAAGTCAAGGCGGGTTTTTTTCATGAGAGAGGATTGTAAATAAATTCCATAAACCAGTGAACATACAAATGTTTATGAGCCAGTAAGTTTTAAAAGACAACAAAAAAATGCTGCACGGGTCCTGTGTGGATGCATAAATACATCCACTCCCGGTCAGAGACGGTACAAGAGCGAGTCCGACACTCTTAACAGCAAGGGCTGGCGCAGAGACCAGGGACTGAGGAGCAGCGGGGCTGACAGGCGGGACTGCGGTCAACATCATTTCCTAAAAGGAGCAGACGAAGGAAAATGCACGATTCTGATTGCTCTTTACACACTTCGGCCTCTCAGAACTTCACCCAAAACACAGAAAACTAATCCAGACACGCCTCTGCTCCCTGTCATTGCTGAAGAGAGCTTTAGGAAGGACGCAATTCCCCCTCAGGGGCAGGCCAGTGTGGCAGAGGGCCAGCTCAGAGGGGGGCGGGCTCACTAAGGAGGGGGCGGGGCTAAGTCTGCAAGCAAGTGGCTTGTGAGGTTCTTGGTGCCAAGTCTGTGATGGTGGTGTGGACCCGAGGGGACAGCAGGCCGCTCCACTGTGGCTTCTGTTGGTTAAAATACAACCGTCACGTTCACAGCACTTCAGTGACGGAAAACAGACCTCCACCCTCCTTTCCCCCGTTCATCTACAGGAAAGGGGAAATTCAGTAGGCATTCATTTTCAGGTTTCTGAAGTGCTGCTGAAATTCCATCCCATGTGACACCTCACAGACAGCCCAGATGGTCAGGATCGTCCGCTGCACGGGGGAAGTGACCTGAACTGAAATGAGCTGGACTTCCGCTGCCGGCTGCACCTCTCCACACCAACGGCCACCTGTCTGTGTCCCCACAGTGGTCCCACACCTCCCCTCAGTGACAGCCCTGGGCAGCAGCAGGGTTGGTTTTGTGGGGACTACTGGTTTTGCCATTTGCTTCCAGAATCACACAGACTGTGACAGACTGCACATCGAACACGGTCAGTCCTGAGTTGGGGAAAGCCCGGGGAGCAGGCCGAGTTCATTGGGACTCTTCCCTCCTTTGCGTGGTGTCATACGTGGTCTCCAGCTCGCCCTTCTTCCTTTGCTGGACTTCCTGTTTCTTTTTGATCGGAGACCCCTTCTAACGTCTTCTTGCCCATTGCTTTACTGGCCTCTTCCTGGGGAAGAAATAAGTGAAATGTTCGTGTAATTCCTGGCCCCACTGACTGTCTGTCAAGTCTGACAGCAGAGGGCGGTGCAAGGACTTCATTTCGGTTTCCTGATTGGGTCAGGCAGGGCTGTTCTGCCAATGGTTTGAAGTGGGAGAGCGTACTTTTCTTCCGTTAAATGACTAGCTTGCTACCATTTCATAATCAAGTCCATGTGACAAGAGGGTGAGGAGTGGAGGATGGGCTCAGGATACAACTCTGTGGCTGGGGGGGGCTGACCTCTGTCCCACCTGCCAGGAACCTCCAGGGGGAGGGCGGGACCCTGGGCCCCACCCCCCAGCCCAGATGCTGGGAAAATCGGAGGTCTCACCCTGGAGGTGTTATTTGAAAGAAACCTGATGTGCTTGATTTGTTTAATTTCTAGGGAATTACCTTCCCTCAGGTCCTCCACGGACAGGTGAGTGCGCTACCTCCTGCCGTTGGTGGGAGGAACAGCCCCATTCCACCCCAGACGGATCCAGCCTCAGGTCAGACCGCACTGCGCTCCCTGCCCCGTGCTCCCGGGGTTCTGCGGGAATGTGGTCTGCACGCACCTTGGCATCCCGCTCTGCGAACTTGGCGAACATGTTGGCATAGGTCTTGCGGTCCCGCTCATTGTGCTCCTTCGCCTTCTTCCGGCACACGGAGATCTGCAGCCTCGCGGCCTTGTTCTGGGGGTTGACCTCCAGCACCCTCTCGAAGTCACCCTCGGCCAGCTGGAACTCGTTCATGAGCAGACGGGCCTCGCCCCTCCGGTACAAGCCCTTCTCGTTGGTGCGGTCCAGTCCCAGGGCCTAGAATGGACAGTGCAGTTTTAGAGAGAATGAGTGTGGCCAAAACTCACTAATTTGTAGAAAAAGCATGCTGAAAGATGGGCTCAAGGTTATTTTATGCTACTGATCAAAATACAACACACTACCAAAAGTAATTTCTGTATTTAATACAGTTTCTCTAAGATCACAAAGGGGTCTGGAAGGGGGATCTTGAGAAGTAGGTTTTAAAGTTTCACGGAAGGAGTAAATGCCCAAGAATGCCTAGGGAAATTCTGGAAAAACAAAAATAGTAAGAGGGACGTGCTTTACCGGAGAAAAAGACATAGGACTAAACTACGGACACTAAACCAGTTTGGTCACCTGGTTTAGTGGGACAAACAGGCCTGGGGGACGGAACACAGCATTCAGAGGCAGATCCTCAGAGAGCAGATCAGCTTCACAGTAAATGGGGCCCAGACAGTGGCTATTCATGATGAAAATGAGAGTTAATTCTTACCTCATCAGAAACCCCAAAATAAGTTCTAAACCAAGTGTATTTACATGCAGCCCTCCCTAAAAATATAGTAGCTTTATTTTAAAGTTATTTTTTTCAAAAATAAACCTAGTTGGAGTAAGTTTTGCAAGTACCGAATGGGGTTATTTTTACATTCGTAGGGTGGGGAAGACTTCTAACTGGAAAGGAGAAGACAGATGCAAAGCCTTCCTCCCCCAAAAGATGCAATCAGCCATGCTAAACACAAACGAGGAGAGGAGGCCCAGCACCCCGAGTGTCGGACAGCGGGGTGACAGCCATGATGCACAGGCCGCCTCAGTCAGTCGGAGATGGACAGTGCAGCTCAGACTGCGAACAGCAAATTCACCAAAGTGCAAATGGCAAACGATGGAAAGATGTGCAATAATAAAAAAAAATAAAATTGATTGTTGCCAACGACATTAGGAAAGAAACACTGATAATATTCAATGATCGTATATAACATATTAAAGTTGAAAATGTCAATGTATTAAAATCGTGTCTTTTCACCCAGTACCCCCACTTCTAGCAATCTGACCGGTAGAAACAACCCCACGAGTCAGCAAAGGGAGACACTACAGAATCTGTAACACCAAACACCCGGAATCTGCCAAAGGGGACTGGCTAGATAAACCACAGGTGCACACGGTAGATACTAAATGGAGATTTAGAAGGATGAGGGAGAGCTGCACGACAGACTGGTCAGAAGCAGAAAGATGTCCTTAAAGCCGTACATCCTCAGGTTTGAGAAGCACACACGTCCGCTGCTCCATGTGGGAGACACAGAGGCAGCGAGTGGGAGATGAGGGGCGGGTCCTGGAAAGACGGTCGGTGGGGATGGCACAGAGGACCCTCGAGTTCCTGTGTGCTTCTGCAGGGTGTGAAGTTGAAGGACTTTATACTACTACGATACAAATGACGAAGCAAACAGCTTAAACAAGGTAATTAACAGTAATATTTCTTCCCTAGGCAAAAATTTAATGAGACATGATAGGAAACGTACTGATCCACAAAATTAAAAATACCAGAATTCAAAAGTGATCTCACACAATACGTGAAATAGTGGCTCATTATTCAGATCCCTTTCTGTTTACCCAAAGACACACTCCACCGTCAGCTGCACCCACAGCACAGCACACACGCTCACTGGAGACCAGACCCTGGCGGGACAGGCAGCTGCGCTGCTGCACAGGGACATCGGACACACTGCAGACGGACACAGGCCCCACACAGCCGCCTCCTCAAAGACCAGGGGCAGCAGCAACGACACAGGTGTGAACAGGGAGAGGGCCGCGGATGCTCGGTGGGTCCCTCAGATTATCCCCGTGTGTTCCTGCCCAGTGAGCAAACGTGGTGACAGGGAAAGTGACTTCTCCACCCAGCCTCCACCTGAGCAGCGGCCAGCGTCACAGGAAGTCCTGAAAGGCTCGAGTCAAACCTGTTCTTACTGAATTGACCCTGAGGAGCTGTAAGTGCCACAGATTTAAGGAAGGTCATGGGTAACATTTGTTTCATCTTCTCAGACCTTTTATTTTATTATAAGTAGTCTAGGCATCAGGAAAGTCTTTAATTAAAACCTTTCTGAATTTCCAGTTCATATTGAGGAAGAAATACTCCCAAACCTAAATACATAAAGCCAAATAAAAAACCCTCTACCCCTTGGCTGAGAAGAAGGAAAGGCAGCCCAGGGGTGAGGATGGAGGGAAGGTGTGGAGTGTGGGAAGCCCCCCCACACGCTCACCCCACCTTATCGCAGCACTCCACGGCTTTGATGTATTCTCGGAGCTTCAGGTAGCACATGGCCAGGTTCAGGAAGGCAGCGAGCAGAAACGACTCAGAAGCTTTAGACTCCTTTTCTGATAAGCCGTATTCCATCTCCAGCCAGGTCACTATCTTCCCGTACTGAATCACCGCCTGCACGTACTTGCCTCCCTAGGAGAAAAAAGCTGGTAATTACTCTGTGTGCAGGCTGGAGGGGGGTGCGGGGTACATGAGAAAAGTAGGCTCAGGCATCCCCGAGAACCAAATCCTGAAAACAGAAACCCTCCTCACATGAAACCTGGGGTCTGATCATTTCTTTGCGGTCCTAGGGGCCGGCTACCCAGGCACTCCCCATCCTTCCCAGGTCCTGGGGCCCTGAGAGCAGCTTCAGGACAGCCGCGCACAGGTGTTCCCAACACTCACCCCCCTTTCCGGGGGGGGGCAGTCCTCTGCGAGGGAGGACCGCAGGCTTTGGGGTTATCTTCTCAGGTGCTAGTATCCATCTCTCAGACCTACCAAAGGTGAGTGAGTAGTTTCAGACAATGTCACTAGTTCACAAAAAGTGGAAGTCGCCTTTCCCTGTGCTCCTGGACATCAGCCCTGCACAGTGGGTACACTCGGCCCAGACAACGTGTCAATAAACAGAGGTCTGCGTCCCAAGAGAACCTCACTTACAAAAACAGGCTACAGTTTGCTGACCTACAACAATGGGAACATACTCAGTTGAAAAAGCAGCATCCAACAAAAATAACTATGAAACACAAATTCCAGAGGTGACAGATGAATCTTTCTTTAGTCATGTTTTCACTCTCTCCCGATTGGTAGAATTCGAACATATCATGCGTGACGTGTGATTAGCTCACGTGTGTGACACACACACATGCTCGACACAAGGAACCACGGAGCTGAGACCGCGGTTTCCTGACGTTTCAGGGTGAAGGAAAGACAGCTGACGGAAAAGCTTGAAAACAGGTGACACGTCCTCCCAGACGGCGGACCGTGATCAGCTCTATCAGGATGTCAAACCTGAGGTGACCAACAACCGGTGTCTGGATGTCACCAGGATTCACCGCTGTCAGCGCGGCGCACACAGCTCTGTGCAGAGTGGCGGCTCCGCTCACACTCCGAACCGCACCCCGTGACTCAGAAGAGAAACATCACAGAGTCCACGAGGACGTTCCGGCTCTAACGGGCTCAGAGGGCCCTGCTGGACAGCGGCGCCCCCGGGGGGAGGAAGCCCTGGCACCAGGGCGGTGCGGACTGGGCGGCCAGTGTCAGGCCCAGCGCTTGGGCCTGAACCGGGGCAGAGGTGCGTCCTGGCCAAGCGCCCCCTTCTGGGCACGGGACAGGGAGGGGACCGCACAGCTCACCCGTTCCGCTCTGAGAAGACACTGCGGAAGGGTTCTCTCTGCCTCACAGATTTGTGATCCAGGCTGTTCGTAAGACCACGAAACCAGGCCGTGTCATAGTAATTGCTGAAATTCCTGAGGAACAATGTTGTACTTACTATGCCCTGGACTGCCCGCCCCTCACCAATCCCCCTGGGAAAGCCCTGCCCCCAATGTGATGTTTGTGGAGAAGGGACTTCGGGACACCATCAGGTTTGGGGGAAGGGCTCCAAGGTGGTGCCTCACGATAGAATTAGTTCCCTGGTAAGAGACGCCAGAGAGCTTGCCACCTCTCTCTCCCCACCCACGAGCACCTAGGGAAAGTCACGTGAGGACACAGCAAGAAAGAAGCCACCTGCAGCCCAAGGAGCGGCCTCTCCTAAGACACCGACCCTGCTGGCACCCCGATCTTGGACTTCCCGTCTCCGGAGCTGTGAGAAATAAACTCCTCCTGTTTCAGTCCAGTCTCTGGTATGTCGTCATGGCGGCCCGACGTAACTAAAACAGTCATTCTATTTCGTCATTGCCATAGGCTCACTACTCCTTTCAGGGAGCGATATGGATAAAAAAAAGAATACAGTCCTTGCCCAGTTTCAGGACTTGGCATTTTCTTCCTGTTGCCCTTTTCTCTGGCTGCACTGTGAGCTCCCTGAGGACAGGGAGTGCGTCCTGTCCCGTTTGGAATCCAGGGTTTAGCACAAAGAGGCCCTCAGTGAAGGTTCGCTGACTAAATATTAAGGTCCAAAGAGTGTAACTATGAAACCCAAAGTTCTCCTACCACTGGGGACAACGTGGAGCAGATATGAAAGCTGTCGTTTCATTTAGATCAGGTGAGGACACTTTCCCTGTTGTGCCCACTTTCTCCTTCCTGTCTCTTCTGCTTCACCTTTAATGTACCTGCTACCTGTCCGACTGTCACCTAATGTGCTCGTGTTGTCACAAGCAAAGAGAATAGCCAGGGGGACAAAGACCCGGGTGGTATCACTCCTGCAGGTTCTGAATCATCAGAGTGGCAGAGGCTACAGTTTCTAAAAAGAAAAACAAGTAGCAGACTTCACAGTAGTTCCTTTACATTGACGGAGCACTAGAATTTCTTGAAAGATCTTCCGCACAGCACAATCACACATACTTTTACTTAGATCTCAACTTCCAATGAGCAAAGATGTTTGTTTTGTGGTATTTCTGTTTCAGATTTGCTAACACAGGAGTCTTCAACTTGGGTGATTTTGGACCCTGGGACATTTTCAATGTTTAGAGATGTTTCTCAGTTGTCACAACTGGAGGGGGGCCTGCACTGGTCGCATCTGGTGGGGAGAAGCCAGGAACACTGCTCTGTCCCCTGCAGTGCACACAACAGCCTCCCCCAACGCAGAATCACACAGCCCCAAAGGTCAGCAGTGCTAAGGTTGGGAAATCTCACTGAAAGAATGTAGGAAGGAGAAAAAAAAAGGCAGGATTGACTCTTATGAGGTGTTTTCTTTTTTTTTCTCTCTCTTTTTTTAAATATTTTATTTATTTATTTTTAGAGAGGGAAGGGAGGGAGAAAGAGAGAGAGAAACATCAATGTGCGGTTGCTGGGGGCCACGGCCTGCAACCCAGACATGTGCCCTGACTGGGAATTGAACCTGTGATGCTTTGGTTCGCAGCCCGAGCTCAGTCCACTGAGCTACGCCAGCCAGGGCAGTTATGAGGTGTTTTCAACCTAAAATTCTAGAGTCATAAATAACTGGCTTCTTGGTTCAGCAGGGGTGGTCAAAACAGAGTTCAGCCTGGCTGTCTGTAGAGGGTGCCCTGGTTGAAAGATGATCCTTCACCTGCTTGCTTTGGAAATGACTTCCCCCCACAGAGCACAAGGGGGCGCCAGAACCCCACCTCACTGCGGTGTCCTCACACTGCCACTGAGCCTCCACACTAGAAGAGAAACACTGAGCAGGTGTCACAGTCACTGAAAGCTCCTGTCCTGTGGAACCCAGTCAGGTAGGGGAGGAAGTAAAAAGCACGTCTGTTGCACAGCTCGCACACCGCCGGGCACAACGCCATGTTGTTATCCAGGCTGAATTATTTCTAGAGCCAAGTGAAGAGAGTCCTGTCCTACTTGTCTTCTCTTCAGTGTTCAGAGGCTCATCTGAGGACGTTCCCATGTAAACAGCAAAATCGTCCCATTTAAAAGCTGACCACGATTCAGTTCTACTCAGGGGAGAGGTTTACCCACTGAAGGGTAAACCAGATCGACAGGTCAATGAAAACGGAGCTCTCATGCACTGATGACAGGAACGTCATTGTTATTTCTCTGCATCTGCCGTCACCCACAGTCTGCATGCTGCAGGAGTGCGGGGCTCCAAGTCAACCCCCCAAAAAGATGAGGCCCAGGAGGCCAGTGTGGCAGACAGAAACCTGCCTGGAACCTGAAAAGGGAATGCGCACAGGAAACCATTCACCCACTGCTCTGAAGCCTCACTGCCAACGCCAGGACCATTGCTGGGGCCTTTTATCTGCAGCTGTGCAGGTGCCTCCGGAGAACGTGGTCGTCCTACAGACTGTTCAGACACGTTCTGGGAGAGGAGTCTTAGGTCAGTGGTTTTGACCTTTTCATTAATTTCCCCTCAATGGACTTGTGTTTTGAAAGATTTTCTCCATCAAATTACATGTTAAAAATAATGTGTTCCATATATGTGACTGTTAACCCAGATTTTATTCAAAGGTCAGTCATTTTAGGAGGGTTCATAACGTGAAATACACAAATCACTGCTGCAGTTGTGACGCTTAGCAGCAACACAGCTGAAGTAATGGTATAGCAATGCTTTTTGCTGCTGGTTAGAATTCTGGCCGCCTTTCTGTATACATTTAGGAGGTTTCTTTATATATCCAGAGCCATATGGCAGGTGGCTTTCCAACATTATTTCATTATCAGTGGTGTTGCCGGAAGTCCAGTCAGCACCAACCAGTAAGAGTTTCTAAATCGTCCAGCTCTTTTACTACACTGAGTTACAATCCTAGTAAATGCCAAGGGCTTCAACCCGCCGCCCCCAAACTGCTTATATTCTATTTTGAAGTCTTGGGAAATATTTAAAAATACATTTAAAGCCTTTAAAGGACTCCAGGTATATAAGAAACACCATTCAGGACTTGTACTTGAAAAAGTTTTTAAAGAAAATTTTCTTTTTATTCCAGTGTATTGTGTATTTGGGGCCTAAGAAAAGTCCATCTGGTATCCGACTTGAAAGGTTTAGAGGTATCCAATATACATAATTTGAATTTTTAAAAAAGCAAACTTGCAATTCCACTTCCGGGAATTTATCCGAAGTAATCTGAAACACTAATTCCAAAGAGTAGATGCCCCCCTATGTTCAGTGCAGCGTTATTTACAGTCACCAGGATGTGGAAGCAGGCCAAGCGACCATGGGTAGACGAGTGCATGAAACAGCTATGGTGCATATTTACACAGTGGAACACTAGTCGGCTGTGAAACGGAAGGAAACTTTACCCTTTGTGACAGCATGGATGGACCTGGAGGACACTACGCTAAGTGAAATAAGTCAGTCAGAGAAAGACAAGCACCATATGATCTCACTCCTGTGTGGAATCTAATGAACAAACTGAAATAACAAGCAAATCAATTAATCAACTGAAAATCAAACTTGCTCTCAAGACTCTAAAAATTGACAGAATATTTAGGGTTGGGAAGAAACTTGGAGATCATATAATCTAACTCCCTCAACTTTGCACATGAAAATATAACGTTTTTAGACCTTCAATGACTTTATATCACTTAGAGCCATAATGCCCAGTTTTCCCAGCTTCCAACTCAGAGCTCATCCCCCACACTCTGTGGTGAGCCGTGCACTATTTTAGCATATAAAATAAGTAGTTAGAAACAAATATAAATAATTATGGAAGCCAGGAGATTTCAAATTTGTTTAACCAAAACCCACAGGAAAAACTGTTTGAAAGGATGACCCAGTACCCACTCACAACAAGTGAACAAAGGATTCGTGAAGCAAAATTTATCCTTACTGCACCAAGTGTTCACGTCCACTGAACTGTTTCATGACCAATAATAGGTCGCTGCTTGAAGTTGAAGCAACAACCACACCCGTCGCTCCCTGGCCGCACTAACTGTGTGACCCAGCAGTCTCATGGACTCTCTAGTGTGTCCCCGGCTGACCTTCACCGCTGCTCCCTGCAGACAGGGGGCCGGCGCAGGGCATGTCTCGCAGCCCGCGCTCTGCGAAGCCTGGTGAAGCGCATCTGTGCCTCGCTGCGTGAGACTGTGGACAGCATCTCCGAGCTTCTGTCCCTGCACGGCAGTGCCCAGAAAAAAGAAGCAGGAAGGAGCCTTCACAACACCCCTTCTCTCTCCGCCCCTCCTCCTCACTGAGCCTGCCCTCGCCGTGGGGAGGTGCACATCTGGGGCGGGCAGCTCTGAGGGCAGCACCTGGGTCAGAAGTGAGCAAAGTGCTGTGTCTTTTTCCTTCTCTCTGGGGTTTAACGTGTAACTGAGGAGATCACACATCACTACATGTGGCCAGCAAGGGTTTCGAGAAGCAGTCGATGATGGAGGTCACTGGGGAATTTCTGAAGATCGCTCACAAAAGCAGGGGTGGCAGGGACCACGGTGGTCTCAGAGACATTAATCTTCAATTCCAGTCAGTTTCTTTGGAAATCTCTGCATGTTCCCTCTCCTTTGTCATGTGCCTTTGTGACTTCACAAGACAGTGGAAAGTAAAACAAGGTAAACTCACGTTCTGGATCCCTTTACTGCTCACAATTATTCTAGATTATCTGGCTGCATCCCACAGACACTGGCTGAGTGCCAACTGTGCACCAAAGCAAGACGCTTCAGACCCTGAGGGACCCCCTGGGGGCGGGGCAAGCCAGACTGGGCTGCCTTTAGGGAGGGTTCCAGCCTAGAGCACACCATGTAGACCATTTCTATTCTTTTGTCATGTTAATTCATTCTTTCTCACTATTTTTCATACTGTAAACGACAGACTTTAAAAATTGATTTGAGAGAGGGAGAAACATCGATTTCTTGTTCCACTATTGATGCGTCATTAGCATGTGCCCTGATTGGAGAGCAAACCCACAGCCTTGGCCCTCAGGACGGCATTCTAACCAGCTCAGCTGCCGGCCCGGGCATGGAAATGACAGACTTGTACAGAGTCAGGCTTATTCCTACCCAGAAGGGGGTTGATAAAACTCAGAATAGGGAATATCAGCACAGTTATCTGACACCTGAGTAAATTCTTTGAGCTGGAAAGGGCTGCACCAGGACACACGTACCTTGAAGTACACAGTCCCCTTCTCTTTGACGATGGCAGCCCGCTCCAGTTTTTCTTTGGTGTCCATCTCCCAGGATTCTTTGGCCTGTTGTGTAAATTTGTGACAACAGCGAAGTGAACAGAGGAGGAAAAAGTGTCAGCCGATGCCCATGAGAACGCACATTGGCCCCTGTGATGACGCCCACCCCTCAGACACACTGGCTGGTGAAAGTGTGCCGTCACCACGGTGTCCACAGGCTAGAGCTCGCTGTCCGTGGACAAAGCTGCAGCTGGACCCCACAGCTCGGGATGGGGAGCCCCCAAAAATGCAGTGAGTGACACAAACCCCTGGACGGCTGAATGGTGCGTCTCTAGAGTTCTGAGGGGAGGCCAGACAATGACAGCTGCGTCCCTTTTCCCTCCTGTGACTTCTCCCCTGAACTGCTAGGACAACTGGAGCTGGGGGTTTCTCTCAAGCCTCTGTTTTCCAGCTCTAACATGGGAACGCCAAAGTAGGCAAGCCACAGTTGTGTATTCAAGAGAATTTTTAAAATTCCAGGTCATGCAGTTGTCTCTTCCACTCCGATGCAACCAGACATAATAAAGCCTCCAAGTTCTATCAGCCTGCAGTGGACACTTGGGGGAATTCAAGTAAAACATAACTGGGAGGGTACAGCTAATGCAAACATATCATTTCAAAGCCATACATACATGACTCCGTGATCGTCTGCTACACTGTGTTATCTGTGTTATTATTCTCCCCCATTAAAGACACAGCTCCAGAGACAACTGTGCTTTCAGTATGAACAGCTGGATTTAGACGGATCCCAGAGTCCACAGAACAATCTGGGGCCCTTTAAGGAAAATGACAAGGCTATGTCAGAGCTACTTACTGCACAGGAATTAGGAAGCTGAAGTGAATAACTATGAAATTCTCTCTAGTTTGAAGACAGAGAGTGGTGCGTTCCTTTAAAGTGAATAATAAGGCAGTTACTAGGCTTTATAGCAACCCCATGCTGCCTCATATTGAATTAGCTCTATTGTTTGAAAATCTAGTAACAAGGGTCCTTTGCTCTTTAATATTAGGTTCAGGCTTTATGGAGTACAAAAATATTCTTAAAATGAGGCAGAAAATTAAGTCAAGTTGCCTCCAAGATCACACAGCTTCACATGGGTTCAAACAAAGCCAGCGGTATCGCATGGAACAGACAAACTGCTGGTGCGGTGACAGGGGCAATGCCAGTGAGGTGCCACGTGGGCAGTGCCCGCCGGGCCACGGTGGGAGGGGCAGGGAGTGACTTCGTTACGAGAACAGGAAAGTCAAAGGTCCAAATACCCGTGTGCTAACGATTCTTCTCTCTCTCTCCAGCAACACTGTGCGGGGAGACAGCTGTGGAGGGTCAGGGTGGAGCCAGCAGCTGTCGGAAGAGGTGACGTGACAGCCAGAGAGGGTCACGAAGACAGTGCTTGTTGCGGGGAATGTGAAGTGTGAGGCGTGTGGCAGGAAGCTCCCAAAGCCGCACCCCCTGCCTGTCTCAGCCCAAACTCACAGGCCTGCATGACAATGGTTTCTTTTCAGGATCTAATAAAATATAAACAGTCCTGTATCCAGTCCAAAGTTTAACGTACAGGACCTGTAGGGGGCACTGTGGGGATAAGACAGTCAAACAAAACACAGTTCCTCAGGCTCCTGGGGAAGGTCAGGCTTTGGTGCTGACGCACAGGGGACTTAGATGGACACGACAGAGTGCCTCGCCCGGGCACGTGCTTTCTCTCTGTCAGGTGAGGGTGCCGCTGGGAGCTCCCACAGGCAGGTCTGAGACGGAGACACACTCACAGAGGGGTGCCATTTCTGGAACTCAAGGCAACTGACAAACTGTCGTGTTCTCCTACTTGGACAGGTATGAACAGAAAAAGCCCTTGGTCAGCAGGTTTGTCTCTTGTGTTCCGTGTCACAAAGCTGGTGGCCCCTGAAGCCTTGCATTTTTAGATAATAACTTGCAGCCACAGTGAAGGCCTCTTCACCACTCCTGAGAGGGTGTGACCTGTTTGGCCTCGGAACTGGCAACCCCTACCCCAGGATCTGCCTGGCAGAACATGAACCTTTCTGTCTTCAACTGAGGGAAAAAGTACAAACAGAACACGTCTGGGAACAAACAAGGGGACAAGTCTTGGGTTCTCCCCACCCTCAGAAAAGGAGACTGCCCCGTAGGAACAGAGTGAGAGCACTGAGCGCCTTGGTGGTGCATCAGCTGTGCTGTGTCCGTGGTCCCCACTCCAGGAGCATCAGCGACGAGACAGGAGAATGATATGCAAATAAATGCCACCCACCTGCTCTGCCTCATAACATATTGAATAATTCCTACAAGTGGATGGAGAAGAAACCCACCATGATTTCAGGAGGTTGTATTTTCTCACCTTTTCAAAGCTCTTCAGTGTAACTTCATACATAAGCTCAGCATTTGGTTCAATGCCAAATGTAGGCTTCCCTGCCTCTCCAAAACCATACCTGAAATGGAGAGTAGAAAAATAAAACTTTAAAAGAAGTGGTATATTTCCAGGCACGTCCTTCGGTACTCTGCAGGATCACATTAGCTCAGAGCTACCTGTGGCAGTTTAAGAGAAGCCAGGCTAGACTGAGCTTTCTCTTCTCCTTCAAATCCACATGTGATGCAGCACCTGTGCTCCAGGGGGGCAGCATGCTTCACTGACCTTAAGTGTCACTGCCCTTTCTCTGTCTTTTGATAACACAGCCATTATTTGGTTATTACGACCCTTCCCTGAAGCTTTAGCAGCAGGAGGACAGAGCAGACAGCACTGTCATCAGTATGGTACTATTGCTATTTGGTAGAGGTGTGGGGGGTTTTCAATTTTTTTAATACTTTATTTATTTTTAGACAGAGGGGAAGGGAGGAAGAAAGGGAGGAGAGAAACATCAATGTTTGGTTGCCTCTCATGAGCCCCCTACTGGAGACCTGGCCTGCAACCCAGGCAAGTACCCTGACTGGGAATTGAACTGGCGACCCTTTGGTTCTCAGGCCGGTGCTCAGTCAACTGAGCCACACCAGCCAGGTCATGATAGAGGTGTGTTTTAATAAGCTTTCAACTCTCAAGTGCTGTCTCCTTCTAATAGTACCACTTCCAGTTAGATGAATGGGAGGAAAGGCTCACACATCAGGGAAAAAACCACATCTTCACAGTATTTCTTCAATACTTTTAAAAAGCACACTGGAAAATACAAAAGACATAACAAATATATAACCAAGAAGAGCGGCCCTAGCAAGCTCTAACACCTCATCCAGAGAAACGCTCTCACGGCTCTGCGGCGCTCACACCTTGTAGCCCGAACTGACTGAATAAAACCACTGCAGACATATAAATGTGTTCCTTCGGATCACGCGGAATCTTTAATAACCCAAGGCAGTGAGCACACGTCCACCAGACTGGAAGTTCTGGTGGAGCTCCGTCTGTCCGGGTCGGAGGTTTCCCAGCACTTAGAAGAAAGCCCAGCGTGTCAGGAAAGCGATCACTGGGACTTATTCTGTTCTCATCTGTTTCAAGCCAGACGACGCTTGAACATATGGAAGGACATTGCAAAAAACTCAGGAAACTCAAACTTTCATGCTATGGCTTCCAAGATGCCAAACCAAGTGGATGCCAATGAACTTTCTCTGTGGCAAAAGGGCCAGAGTGGGAATACACAGATCTTGGTGCTTGTACTGCTTTCGTTGCCCCTGGCCTGGATTTCAGGAAGGAAATACTTTCTCACTCCCCTCCACTGCTGCACAAGAACACGGCAGCTGGAGACAGACCAAGGCAAAGGGAGCTGCAGGGGTGGGCATGGCAGTCACATCGGCAGGGCAGAGGGGGTCTCCCCCAAAGAAATGAGAGGACACAGCTACCAGTGGCCACTTTTAGGAGGTGGTGACTAGTTTTCCACCTGAGCTCTGAGACCTATGTATCTGCTCTTCTGGTTCTGCCACCTGGTGAATGAGGAATGTTCCTTAACTGCTGGGCACTAGGTTGGTGGGAGAGTCCCGCTGAGTGTGTGGTTACTGACAGCACATTCTATCGGGACTGACTGGTACATAACTGGTTCCACTGGGCCCCACTGGTCGGGGCCCTGCCCTAAACAGCCGATCCAGCACGGGCCTCAGACCAGTGGGACTCGATGGGGGGGAGTTTAACCCCCAGGGATGCAGGGACCTTCGACAACGTCTAAGGATGGGTTTGTCACAACTAGGGACGTGCTGCCGACATCTAGTGGGTACAGGCCAGGGACCCAGTTCAACATCCTACAATGCACATGACAGTCCCCACAGCCAAGAACACCCAGCCCAGGGTGTCACCAGTGCTGGGGCGAGAGGAGCTGTCTTCCAGACACTCACAAGCGGTGGTCTCACGGCTGCGGTGGGACGTGTGGCAGTGTGTCCAAGGGAGGCACCAGCGTGCCCTCGGTGTTTATTGACAATGGGATTAAAGCAGACTGAAGGGGGGTCTTATTGTGCAGTCTCTCCTGGGGTCACGTGAAGACAGCCTGTGGAGATGCAGGGGGACACGCCCCTCTGGGGAGGGGAATCGATCCTGCCATCCGTGTGGCACGGAGGGCTGGCTGATGTCCCTCTGCTGCAGCAGCCTGGGGCAGAACGGCCCCGGCACAGACACAGGTCTGACTCGCGGACAGAGGACGCGGCCGAGTGACAAACTGAGAAGACAGGTGTGAGCCGGACCCGTCCCACATGGTGTGAGATCCAGAGCATCATGCCCCGTGCCTTAAACTCATACCGTGATGTGTGCCAGTTGTTTTGCAATAAAACTGGACAAAATTTACTCCTTTGGGTAAATTGGAAAAATCCACATTATCTTACTGCCTTTTGATGATTTTCTTAAAGGCCACAAAGCAAACTTTAATAAATTCCAAATAAATAAAAATAAATGATGATATCATAATCTTGGATCACAAGTCAATAAAAATAAATTTCTTTAAAGTCAGAGAATAAACTCCTCCTGGCTAGAGATGTTAAAACTCTAATCTTAAGAAGATGTGGACGCAGGGGCGCCTCCATGGGAAAGAACAACAAGGGAAACCGGACCCGGCAGAATTTCCGGGACGCACGAAACACAGAACCCGTGGGAGCCTCAGTGATGTGTTTTGTTAAAGACCCAAATTCTCATTTTACTCCTTTCGTGTCTTGTTCATAGAACAATTTACAGTCAAGGACTTATTGATATACTTTTACACGTATCACTTCCACAAACATATACAGGTACAAGAAGATAAACATGCAAATAGGGATTGATTGAAATCTTTGAGGACAGTTTTAAAGTTAATAATACAGTAAATAAAACAGCATGTACAATATTGATGTTCTTCAATTAACAGCTGCCTGTAGACAGTAGAGACAGAAAAATGACCACCAGTGACTATCAGCCTCTGCGTGCACACGGCCACCTGTACTGTAAGTCCTTACCAACTGCTCCCTTTTTCATGGACAAAAGAACCAGGGCTCAGAGAGAAGTGCTTCCTGAGAGCCACACAAGGGGGCGGTGTGGAACCAGGGTTTACCTCCGACCCTGAGAGTCCCCAGAGCACAGGGGTGCTGGTGACCCAGGCTGCCCCACAGGGAGGCACTGTGGCTCCCAGTGGGCTGTGTTTTTGTTCGGGGTTGGCGCAGTACAGAAACAGAACGAAAAAAGGAAAAGTGAAAACTAGCCATACTTGAAATAAAATGAAAAAGATGAACCAATCACAGCATTTAAAACAAAATAAAAAGCACTGGCTGGTGTAGCTCAGTGGATTGAGCACGGGCCTGCAAATCAGAGGGTCACTGGTTCGATTCCCAATCAGGACACATGCTTGAGTTGCAGGCCAGGTCCCCAGTGGGGGGGCATGTGAGAAGCAACCACACATTGATGTTTCTCTCCCTCTCTTTCTCATTCCCTTCCCCTCTCTCTAAAAATAAACAAAATCTTTTAAAACAATAAAAAAATAAAGGATATCATCCTGCTGAGGAAAACATCCTGCCACATAGTCCATCAGAACAGAGGACAAGGTGCTCCCTGGACCCCTTTGGGGAAGGAAACCACGGTGACATGAAGTGACAATGAGTGCATGGGAGCAACAGCCACGTTCACAGCGCTCAGGTGCAGGGCAGCTTGGCGAGTGAAGGCCTGAGGGATATCACTGCAAGCACGTGCAGCACACCCAGCGTGGGGGCCCTGCACGCTCGGGTAGCAGCTGCAGAACACGTGGGAATGGTCTCCTATCGCAGAGCAGGCCCTTCCGTAACTCGGCACACTGACCAACGTCTTGAAGAGAAAATAACACGTTCCTTTTTCACTATGAAAAATTATGATAAAAAAAAACACCATATGAAAAACTTTCATACCTAGAAATTTATGAAAAGTAGTTGACTATTTTTATGTCTTGAACTGAAAAAAATCAGCACAGTTACAGTTGGGTTTCCTTTCTTTTGTGGTCTGAGGATAAAATGGAAAGACATCACAGGAGCGAAACAGCTAATATACCGAGGGGTCGACGTGTGTCAGGTGCTTCGCTAAGTTCTTCACACAACTATCTCATTTAGTTCTCCAAACCTGTATGAGGAAGATGCTATTATCCTCATTTTCCAGGAGGGGCAGCTAAGCCTGAGGAGAGTTAAGTGACTTGCAGAGGTGCACGGGGCTTACTAACAGGGGTGAAGCACTGAGGATACAACAAACAATTTAAACTTGGGAGGAACTATTTGCATTAATAAACATAAGGATAATTTGTTTCTCTCTGTCATTACACCTGAGAGATCTGCCCCCACCAGTGCCCTGTGAGCTAGGTCACAATGTAACAAATGATTCCTGTAATATCACATGTTCACAGTGCATCCGGACCTTACCCTCAAGGAACTTAAACCTGAAAACACACACTGGACATAAATACCACACTCTTTATATAAATCTAGAACTAGTGTAATTTTGGAATGCCAGATTAGAAGTCTCTGGATATTATTCGGTTACGGAGGAGAAAGTCATCTCTATGCATTTCTCCATTTTCAAAAAGTTCCTTACAGAGAGAAATAGGTTCACTGGAGGCTGAACTACGAAGAGAGAGTAAAGGTGAGCAGAGCACACCAAGGCGGGAATCCCGTGGTGCAGAAGGCAGTGTGACAGAGAAGAAGAAGGTGTTAAAGAAAAGGGGCACCCGGCGAAGGCTCCAACAGGTTTGTGGTGCAGAGCATTCTGGGAGGATGTTCAAGTGCGTGGCGGCATAAAGCACCACTTCAGAAAGGGCTCTGGCCCAGGTGGCAGGGCAAAGGTGCATGTGCCACTGATGACTGCTGAGGCCACACGAAGGCAAGCGACTGTGCAAGACTCATGAGAGGCTCACTAGTACCTATTGTTGAGTGGGGATCATCCAGATTCTTCATTCCCAAAACCCTCCTCACTGAAACCCCGGGAGCCGGAGAGGGAGGAGACGTGAGACCAGGAGATGCACTTACAGGCAGACAGAATCAGACCCCTGGTTTCACTCAGGGTCCATTTCTCAAGATGGAAGGGTTGGATTCATGGCACAATTTCAGATCTGAAAACAATACCAAACATGCTTTCACATGAGAGACTGTTAGTGTCTGGCAGTTCTAAGCTTGGAAAGGCTGATGGGCATCCTTATAATGGGAAAAATTTAGGCAAAAGTGAATCATCACTGCCTTTACATCCAGGAAGAACAGCTGTTGTTGTTGTTTTCCTTAAGATTTTATTTTATTTTTTTAGAGAGAAGGGAAGGGAGGGAGAAAGAGAAGGAGAGAAACATCAATGTGTGGTTGCCTCTCATGCATCCCCTACTGGGGACCTGGCCTGCATCCCAGGCATGTGCCCTGACTGGGAATCAAACCGGTGACCCTCTGGTTCGCAGGCCTGCGCTCAATCCACTGAGCCACACCAGCCAGGGCAGTTGTTTTTCTTTCAGGGAGTCTGTATAAGAACAGGGGGCACAAATTCAAGTGGTAATAAATCATCCAAATGTTTCTTCTACTTCCAACTTCTGCCTAATTTAGAGGAAAGGGAAGAGGGGGCGAGAGGATCACGTGAGAAGTGCTAATAAATTCCCTCCTTGGGAATATGGCAGGCAACACAAATAAACAAAAAAAGCAAAACTGCTTGTCGGTCCTTTCCTTAACCATCATCAATTGAGCACCATATTTTGCTGTGTATGATGGCTACGTACCATGGGTATAACAATCCCTTGTGTGATGCACACAAAAATGCGGGTGCACGTTACACATGACCACACACTGTCAACACGTTCACAACCCTCTGTTATCTGAGGTCAGTACTTCACTCCATCACTACAGCTTGATTTAATTAGTTGTTTCTAGTCGTAGCATCAACTTCACTGACAACATCCAACGCTGACCGAAAAAGCAAACACGTCCCTGTGCCTCAGACAACTGCACTGCGCACTGAACGGCGCACTGCTCACCGGGACCCGAGGAACAGGATACAGTGTTCTCCCCGCTGCATCTTCTCCAGGGCTTTGTCAATTCCGATGGGAACATCATGGTCTTCTCCTTCGCCAACGATGAAAGCCACGTCTCTGCAATCAAACGTCCTTTCCCCACAGTGGCCTTCCAGGTGGACTGGGGAGAGGAGACAGGACAGTCACCCGGCTGCTCCTCAGGATGGGCGACTGAGGGAAGGGGTAAATGAGAGTTTCCCCGTTCTCGTTCCACACAGACACATAAATGGACGTCTTGTCCAAGCTCAGTCTGCCTGGTCTGAAAACTGAGGAGCAACAATGTTTCTACCCATTTCAACTTTAAACTTCCAACTACTGAGAACTGTATCAATGAGATAGTTCAGTGGAAAATAAAACAAAGTGGAAACACAGGTTTAATTTAAACCCACTATGTGGCAGGGGTATCCTCACAGGATCAAGAAATACTAGATTATTTAACAGATCATTATCAAAATGGTACAGATTTAATCTCGAGTATGTAACTGCTCAAACACTGAGAGCTGCACCTCGGCTTCCGATGTTCGCATGAAAAACAACTGAACGACTATTTCCGGAGTGATATCCCAGGTTAACCATATTCCAAAGCTCTTTATTTTTTTGAGGGTCTTAATCTCATTCACACGCATATTGAATAAAAACAGAAAACCCAAAGGCAACACCATCGACAGCTAACAGAGCTCCACCCCTCAGTGGGGAAATAAATGTAAAGTGAGACGGATCCACAGTCCACGACAAGGTCACAGACCCAGTTACTGCACCACCACGTCTGAAATGTGAGTGAGAGACCAGCTTCTTGGGACCTAGATCCCTGCTCCACTCCAACTGCCTCAGCTCATTTCCAGGGTAATTTCATGTTAAATAAGGGGCTCTTCCGTTTTTCAATACAAAATAAGGAAAATGCATACACATTTTTTCCTTGACCGACCAGACTTTTTTCTAGGATGAACAATTCTCTGAAACTCTGTACCACTTTTATAGTAAGGGTTCTTCATTCCTTAGCCAATAAGTCTTTGACTCAATAAGAAATATGATCTTGAATTATAACACATCAATGATATAATAATTTGTCTTTCACAAGAAAATTCTTCATTTCTACTTCTGAAATATATTGGCCGAGATTCAAATGTAACCACTTCCTAAAATGCTTCAGAGTTTGGACTGGTTGCTCTACTTCAGATCAATAACTTGCTTTAGAGAGACTAAATACAAATAGTTTGTTTTTATACTCATTCCATGAGAAAGTTATTTTCTGAATACAAATTCCGACATATTCTACTTTTGAACTACATGATCCCAAAAGTCCTGGGAAGCGCTAAAATTCTGTGATCCAATGACCCAGTAATATAACTCTCAATACAGGTCAAATCCAGTTCCAAAGGTAACGCCTCTGGGCCTGAGAAATGAAATCCTGAAGAGTTAACAGCACTTACACAGATACTAGGGACCACGATGGCTCATGGACATGTATGCCTTTTAACTCACTGGGATTAATACCATCTTGACTTGTTCCCGCTGCAGACAAGGATGGAGTCTGAGAAGTTTGGCCAAACTGGAAAAGGCCTGTCAGGGTGGAGCTGGCATATAGAAACTTTGCTCTTTGTCCCACACTCATAAATGCTGATGATTCTATTCTCACTTTTGGAATGCTCTAGATAAAATAAAACTTAATTAACTTGCACACCAAAATGCTGATATTTCTAAAGGAGTTGAAAATTCTGCAGTTTGCATGTCTAAATCTGTCTAAAAATGTTAAATATGTCTAAAAATATTAAATATGTCTAAATCTGCATAAAAAATTTAATTTATATTAATGTGATACTTTTTTAAAAAATTTTATTTATTTATTTTTAGAGAGGGAATGGAGGGGGGGGAGAGAGAGAGAGAGAGAGAGAAAGAGAGAGAGAGAGAGAGAGAGAGAGAAACATCAATGTGTGGTTGCTGGGAGACATGGCCTGCAACCTAGGCATGTGCCCTGACTGGGAATCGAACCTGCGATGCCTGGTTCGCAGCCCACGCTCAATCCACTGAGCTACACCAGCCAGGGCTTAATGTGATGATACTTTTGATGAAAAAAGATTTGTTGAGCATGACTGGTGTGGCTCAGTTGACTGGGCACCATTCCGCAAAGTGGAAGGTCACTGGTTCAATTCCCAGTCAGGGCACACACCTGGGTTGCAGGTTGAGTTCCCATTTGCGGCGCGTATGAGAAAGCAACCAATCAATGTTTCTCTCCCTCACTTTCTCTCCTCCTTCCCCTCCTTCTAAAAATAAATAAATAAAATCTTTTCTAAGAAAAGATTTGCTGAATGCGTAAAGTGAATTTCAGCCCATGTACTTGGAGTTCCTCAAGTATTGAGATTAATTATCTTGGCAGCCCACAGCTTCACTGACAAATTTTTTGTCTGAGGTTTCCTGTCAGAAGCACCCCCTCCCTGAAGGAGAGGCATTCAGTGGGGAGGACACTGTCAGCGCACTCACTGCGGGTTTTGGGGGTCGGTCTGAACGTGTGGTCAGACAGGAAGTCCAGAGACTGCAGGGGCCCCTGCCGTGTGTCTGTTTCCTAGCCTGGTGTGGGCTTGCTGCAGGTACCGGATAGGCATTAAATCACAGAAATAACTTCAGAAGTTCTCTTCACATCTGCTATCCCATCACTTAGGAAAAGACTGGCTGCTCATAAACAGTTGGGAAAGACAAGTGAAGCAAGCAAAAAAAGAAAAGTTCAGGTCAAATGATAATGAAGACGTAATTAAGAAAGCAAAACAAAAATTCCTTGTAGCTGGTCTAAGATCCAATGTTTGTGGCACCTATTAAAAAGGTAAAAAATAATTGTAGTACCTCTTATAAATATTTACTACTTTATAGATGGACTAACCTTTTTTTTTCTGGAAGTTTAACTCTTCTAAGTTGGACCTGAACAAGCACTACACACAGTACCATAAACTGAAACTAACGAGCTGACCTGCACGCTCACACACACCCCAGTGATCAGTGAACATATAAAACCAGCGCCTGTTGGACAAGAGGAGGTATCACAGCCTCAGGGAGTATACAGCCCACTGATTCTTTACTTGTATATCTACAAGTAGCAAAGGCTATAGTTCCTTTTTTAAAAAAGATTTTATTTATTTACTTCTTAGACAGCAAGGAACAAAGGGAGAAAGAGAGGGAGAGAAACATCTGTGGGCGGGAGATACATAGATTGATTGCCTCTTGCACGCCCCCAACTGGGGAACTGGCCTGCAACACAGGCACGTGCCCTGATGGGAATTGAACCTACAATCTAGGTTCACAGGACAACGCTCAATCCACTGAGCCACATCAGCCAGCACTATAGTTCCTTAACTAGCTTCTAAACTTGGATCACTGGTGTGACATGTTCTACAGGACTGCTGACAAGCACTCACACACTGCCTTGGAGCCACACAAAGGCACGCCCTTTGCCACAGTAAGGAAGCCCCTTCCTAGTGACAGAGGCAGATGTGCCGAGCTCCTGCACAGCCAGTTGCTATTGTTTTATTGTCTCAGTGATCGCTACTAAGGAGAACCATGGCCGCTCTGGCTGTGGAAGAACTGTGGTTGCTTGACCTTGCATGTCTTAATACAAATGCTCACTTAATAAATATTTAATAATAACCACCATGACTCACTGGGAGCTCAGCCTCTGAGGTTCAGGAGGTCTGTTGCTAATTCCAACCCGCATAATTTACGGGAAGTGAATGATCTATGACGTGCCCAGAGAGAAGAGAAGTACCTACAGGATGCTTCTACTTAGGGCTTTTTTAGGTTGGGAAAGAAATACACAAGGTGAAAAGAGACACTTTCTCTTGATGTAAAGTCTATGCAACTTCAGGGAAAGGGCCCACCAAACCCCACATTCAAATCAAACAGAATCAGCCGAGCTTAGCCACGCAGTCCGAGGGCAAACACATCGCATGAGCTCAGCCTGCTGCAGAACGTCACTGGGACTGGAGCTCTGACTTCTTGTTCTCTGCCTGCCCTGCAGCAATTTGTTTTGAAGAGCACAGAACACCCTGTTCTGAATGTGCCTGGCACATGAACTCGATGTGCTGACAGCAGTGTGTACTCCGATTAAAGTGTGCGTGTGTGCTGCAGTTACAAAACCTGGAATGCAAAAACTGTGGAATTTGTATTTTAGGAAGCAAAAGTGAGACAGAGGCTCCACACTCTTAAAAAAAAAATAGTGCTATAAATGCTCCAGCCTAAAGGTGTAGCTCTGGTGAGTGTCTGCTTTTCCTTTTTCTAATTATAGTTGTTGTTGTCTGATGGCTTTGCACTCCATCCAAAAACAATCACTGGGTCATAGGGATCTCAATGGGAATGTTGCAATAGCATTACTACTGACAAGATCGGTCACTTGGCCACAGAAAACCAGGCTGTGACAGGTTACTCTCACCAGTGAAGAGTTTTCTCTGCTGCCTAATTCATGCCAAATGAGTCTCTGCCTGTGTCTCCTGCCTGATGGAGCAAGAGCATCCAAAGACAAGGGGATCTTAATGTCTCTCTGAGAAGGCACGTGAGAAAGCAGAGATGGCTTTCTAAAATCAGGAGAGTGTATTTCATCGCCGATCAGGAGAGGAGCTGTTCACACAAAGCATGGTGGTGAATTTGGGGGCAAACTGCCTCCCTTCCCCCTTGGCACCATTTCATACTCTTCGAGATGAACCAATGCCACTGTGATGTTGCTTACAAAACTCAGGGACAGATGCTAACTGACAGCAGGCTTGGAAGCTGGCTGCTTGAGTAGAATAAAATTTCTTCAGACGATGTATATCTTAGTCTGAACAGGAAGCATGCTCACAGCAATACATCCTACACCAAGACAAATCCTCACAGCTCTTCTTTACACGGACACTTTAATCAGACCTGCATTCCTGTCCCAGTTTGCCACTTCACAGTTGTGGCTTTGTGCAATGGCGCTGGAATGATCTGACTCAGTATCTTCATCTGTAGAGTGGGGAAAATGATATTAGCTATCTCCCAATTGTTCAGAGGATTCAATCAGGCAGTGATTAAATCTCCTCTCCCAGTACCTGGCATTTATTCATTCATTCATTCATTCACTCATTCATATATCGGGGTGTCTACCATGTACAAACACTGTGTTACATGTAGGTGCACAGAGAGAAACGCAGTGAATGTTAGCTATTACTTTCCTGTAATTATGCCACATAAAACACATTTTGGAACTTGGTATAAGAAACACTTAATGGCTCCACAGAGAGAGCTGTCAGAATATGAGTAAAACTCAGAAGCAGGCAAAGGCAATGTCTTAGGCTTCTTTCGTATCCCACAGTGCCCCACACACTGTTCAGGACCTGGGAGTAGTTATTTATTTAATGATTCTTATTCTCCAGTGGGAGTCACTGGGGTGACCTGGTGAACACAACTGTACAGGTTCAGGTGTGCAATTCCACACCACACCCTCTGTGCACTGTGCCCTGTTCACCACCCGCAGTCGTCTCCTGCCGTCACCGTTTATCCCCCGATTTCCTTAGTGATGGATCTGAACACAGGACAGTAGGGAAAAGGGAAGTAACTTTAATTTATACAATTCTTCCTTTTTGATATACAAGTACCCCTATTTTCAATAAATTCCAGGAGCTATTTAAATTCTTTACTGATTGAAGCTTTTTAAAACACTATTCTGAAATAAATGATCCACTGGCTGGATTTTTAATTTAAAAAAAAGTATTTTCTACCAAGATTTTCTCTACCTTAAGACTTAAAGATAGCTTTTCAGAAGGAGCTATATACATCCCCAATATTTGAAAAAATAAACACTGTCCATTTTAGACCAATTGGCACAGTACATTATTTTGTGAAAACACGTAATAAAATGGCATGAAGAATTTGAGCTCTTTTTGGACAAACTTTGGCAGGACATTCACAAGCACTTCAACAGCATGTGAGACACCAAACTGAAAACACCTCCTAGCTTTATCAGATCTCAACATGGGAACACAGGGAATCTTTCTTCTATTTTCAATTTCCAGTGCCATTTTGGTGGTTGGTGTTTCATTCAAAAAGAGCATACAGCTAGATTTTCTTGTCATTTAAATCTCATGAGAATCCCACCCATATATTTTTGATCAGTGATATGATTTCTTTTATTGCTACCCTCTCATTTTAGGTTTTCTATATCATGTTTTCTTGTTATTTTTCCTTCTTTACATCACTGGACTGATCACATTTTCCTTGTTCCTCTACTTTCCGATGCCCCGCTGGGTGATTAGAAATTCTACATGCTGTTCTTACTAGAACCTGGCATTACAATTTACACAAATCATTTCAAGGTATATAATTTTATCTGTTAATAATTAATCAGCATAATCTCTCCTGGAATAAGAAAATCATCTTAGGGAATTTTGCTTCCCCTCTTCATTTCCCATCTGTGCCACATTTTTCTAAAAGGAGCCAGAACCTTCCCTGGCCAGGTAGAATGTGTGGGTTTGATTCCCAGTCAGGGCACACACCTGGGTTGCACGTTCGATCCCAGGCTGACCCCCTGCAGGAGGCAACCAATCAGTGTTTCACTCTCTGATCAGTGACTCCCTCCCGAAAATCAATAAACATATCCTCAGGTGAGGATTGTTTTTTTAAAAAAGGACCCAGATCCTCGCTCCAGACTATTAAACTAGTATTACTTTTAACATTACTACCACTTCAGGGATCTTTAAATATAAATATATCCAACTTCACTGTCATATTCTGGGAAATACTTTTTTGCTCACTAATGTTTCTTATGCCTTACCCTTCATTTCTTGACTTTATTTTTCCTGGTATTTCAGTATATCCTATAGTATTTCTTTTCTCAAAAAGGGATTGAGTCTGCATATTCCAAAAAGTTAACTTTTTCCCATTTTTAAACAATCATTTGGCTAAGGACAGAAGTCCAGGTGAAAAATACTCATAGTTAGATACAATGTTCAAAGCGTGGTCTTTCAGTGTTTAGTATCACGTGTAACAAGTCTGATGTCATTCCGACTCCCAATCCTTGACAACAGCTTGTTCCTGCCCAGGAGAATTTAAAATTCTCTTTTAAGCTTTGGAATCAAAGAATTTCTGTAGGATGTCCTGTGTGCTGCTGTCGACTGGGCCTTTCAGTCTCTGCATGTCTGACTGGATGCGCACTGTTCATTCCTGACACACCATCTTTGTCTTCTAATTTTTCTTTCACCTTACACCTATTTTCTGTTCTGTGTTCTGAGAGATCCTTAACTATCTTTCCAATCACCAATTCAGAATTCTGCAACTTTCCACTTTGCATTTCAACCTTTCTTCTGAGTTCTAATTTTGATAATCATATGCTTTTAAAAAAAATTTTATTGGGACTTCCAGCCAAGATGGAGGCATAGGTGGACACACTGTGCCTCTTCCCGCAACCAAGACAGGGACAACAATAATTTAGAAACAGAATAACAACCAGAACTGACAGAAAACTGACCTGAATGGAAGTCGGACAACCAAGAAGTTGAAATAGACCCGTTGAACCAGACCAGTAGGAGGAGCGGAGTCCAGCAGTTGGGCACCCGACTGGGTGCATAAGGTAACCTGGGCGGGCAAGACCGCAGTGGGTGGACCCTGAATGTGCAAGCGGCAGCTGGCAGACCCAGTGAGGCAGCGATTGTGAAGCGAGGCACTGTACGCAACCCAGGATTCCAGCACTGGGAAATTAGAGCCTTGGGATGCTGATTGAAAACACCTGTGACAGTTGAGGTGCATAGAGAGATACCCAGCCTCATAGAAGAGGTCCTTGGAAAGTCCCATGGCGTGCACAAGCCCACCCACACGGGAAATAGCACCAGAGGGGCCCAGTTTGCTCCCAGGGAAAGCAGCAGAAGGAACTGAGGTCCCACGGAGAATGGAGCAAGCGCCATTGTTCCCTCTTGGACCCCACCTCCACATACAGGGTCACAACATAGCGACTGGGGTGCCCAGCCCTGATGAACACCTAAGGCTCCACTCCTTACCATAACAGGTGTGACCAGACCCCCCCCCCAAAAAAAAGAAAGAAATGGATCAAACAGAAGACCAAATGAAAGCCCCAGAACCCATCCTTTTAAGCAACCAAGAGATAGCCAACCTATCAGATGCACAGTTCAAAACACTGGTGATCAGGAAGCTCACAGAATTGGTTGATTTTGGTCGCAAATTAGATGAAAAAATGAAGGCTACAATAAGTGAAATGAA
>PVIA01011059.1:0-47357 GCA_004024845.1 Tonatia bakeri
TTAATTATGGTGTGTCTTGCAGTGGGTCTCTTTGTATCCATCTTGTTTGGGACTCTCTGTGCTTCTAGGACTTGCATGTCTATTTCTTCACCAAATTAGGGAAGTTTTCTTTCATTATTTCTTCAAATAGATTTCTGATTTCTTATTCTTCCTCTTCTCCTTCTGGCACCCCTATGATGCAAATGTTGGAATGCTTGAAATTGTCCCAGAGGCTGCTTACACTACCCTTAATTTTTTAAAATGTTTTTTCTTCTTGTTGTTTTGATTGGTTGTTTTTTGCTTCCTTCTGTTACAAATCATTGACTTGATTCTTGGCTTCATCCACTCTGCTGTCATTTCCCTGTAAGTTTTCTTTATATTAATCAGTGTATCCTTCATTTCTGACTTGATCTTTTTTTATGCTTTTGAGGTTCTCACTAAATTCCTCGAGCATCCTTATAAACAGTGTTTTGAACTCTGCGTCTGATAGATTTCTTGTCCCCCTTTTATTTAGTTCTTTTCTGGCATTTTGATTTGTTCTTTCATTTGGGCCATGCTTCTTTGTCTCCTCATTTTGGCAGCCTCTATGTGTTTGTTTCTATGTATTAGGTACAGCTGCTATGAATCCCTGTCTTGGTAGTGTGGCTTAGTGTAGTAGGTGACTTCCTGGGGTCAGTGGCACAGCCTTCCCTATCACCGAAGCTGCGTATTTGAGGTATAACCTTCATGTGGGCTAGGTACATCCTCCTCCTGTAGTTGAGCCTTGATTGCTGTTAGCAGGTCAGTGGGAGGGATTTACCCAGGCCAGCCAGCTGCAATGATTGGCTGTGACCACTGACCACCAAGCTCTGCCCTTTATGGTGGATCAGCTGTGTGAGGGTAGGGTGATTGTCCTCTGATGTGATCGTCCACTGGATATGTAAGCCCTGGAGTTTCCTAGGTAGTGCAGTCCAAGGTCAGCCCCCGCCTGTGTTTTGCCTGGGCATGCTGCCTGAGCTATAAAGCAATCTGAGATGGCTCCTACTTGTGCTGACTTGAGATTCCCAGGTGAAGCCTAGCTGTGAGTCTAGGCTTGTTGCTGTTAGTGCTGTGCATGGTGCCACTTAGCAAGAGGTATGGGGACTGGGGGCTCACTGAAGCTGGCTGTTGCTTGTATGAAAGGATTTAGGAAGTTGTAAAGTGTGAGCCAAGACCAGCTATTCATATGGAAAAGCAGTATTGGTGGGACAGAATCTCAGAGGATCTCCAAGGTGGGATACACAGTGTTAGCCTGGTTGATATAGCTCCTGCTTGCTGACTCCCTGGCTCTATAGGGGAAGACTTCAGAAAAGGGACAGTGCCTCTGCCCATCTGTCTGTCTGGGAGAAACCTGCTTCCCAGCTCTGGCCTTGATGCCAGACACTTCAGTTCCTCCCTGTATGCCACTGGTGCTTTTTAAGCTGCTACCCTGCTGCTGGAGTTCAGAGACAGTGAGTCTGAGTAAATCTGTGTGTGGGTTCTTTAAGAAGATCTGCTTGGGACTCCTTCCTGTCACTGGAGCCCTGGGCTGGGGGACCTGGTATGGGGCTGGGACTCCTCACTCCCAGGAAATCCCTCCCAAATTTTTATCCACCACATGTGGATGTGGGACCAGCCCTTTCCATGTCTCCACCCCTCCTACTAGTCTGGCCAGATGAGGTTTCTTTAATTCTGTAGTTGTCAGACTTCCATTCAACTTGATTTCTGATGGTTCTGAGTGATTGTTCTGTATTTTAGTTGTAATTTTGATGTGGTTGTGGTAGGAGGTGAAGTGTGTATCTATACTCCCATCTTGACTGGAAGTCAGAGGGTTCTCAATTTTAAACATTTTGCCATTCAATGAATCATTTTTAGGGAATGAGCCAACCATTTTGGGTAGGGGCATTAATTCTTCTAGACCACTTGGATATCACTAGTTGGTACCTTAGTAACTTAAGAATTACGCACACTAAAAGTGCCTGTCTGGCAGCCTGGGTTAAATTTTCTAGTAAGATTAATTACTTTTCAGGAAAAAGTAAAACAGACACCAGAGTCCTTTAAGTACCTTATATTCTCTCAAGATTCCAGTGACCTAGTTGCTAAGATGAGGGAAAACACTGGTGTGTTGTTCTGAACCTAACTGAGTCCTTTATTATGTTATGACTCACCTATAGTTCACAGATTCATTCCATGCAAGTCATGTAGAATAACTGCACTGTGGTTTGTTTTGCTAACTTGGTTCATGTTTTTATTGATCTGTCAGGCTGCATTTGCCAATTGCGGAAGCAGGCTTTGGAAGGAGCTGTAGCAGCAAAGAGGAGACCGTCACAGGGCAGCAGTGAGTCTGCCTCAGACTTCTTGCCCACCTGCCTTGGCTGAAGGCCTTTTTAGAATCTTTTTTTGAGGGAAGTAAAGATGTCCATGTGCGCATGGGGCTATGTTTAGCATGAAAAGAAACTCTTCTCTTCAAAAGGAGCATGTTTCCCAATCTCTCATTCCCCATTCAGGAGAGAAGAAAGCATTAAAGCCAGCATTGGAGAGTACTCTCTTGCACAGGGGGGCAGTGTCTTGTACAATGTGTTGATTTAGTTGCCAGCATCTCAAAATACTAGATTTCATATTGAAATCTGAATTTTGATTTTTTTTCTTAAAAAATTGAAAGCACTGGCAACATAGGACTTGAATTTCTGCAAAGCAACAATTGGCTGACCTCTTAGGGCACATGCCCTGGCTTGCCACAGTCCTCACTGGGCCTTGCACATCCGCTGCTTGACAAACTCTGTAGTTGTTAGTGTTCTCGTCCTGTGAGTTTCTGTGTCCTAGTAATTATTCCTTCCTTAGGCCATATCGGAGGGGTGAGAACCCAAACGTGCCAAAGACGTTTCTTTTCAGAAGGATTTGTAATGAAGTGCGCTTAATGGTATCTGGTTAGAGTAAAAGGTGATTGATTTGTCAAAATTTTTAAAGAAATTATGTGGAGTAGGCCCTACTTTGTTACTTTATCTTTTGCCTTTATTTCCAAATATGGAAGGTTTTCCTATAAACCTATAAATGTGAGTGATTTAGGCACTTGTTCATATTTTAGTTAAAGAAAATCCACAATTTTAACCTACTGTGAAGTTGTTAAACTTTGTGCTTTTAGGTTTTGTCACCAGAAACCATAGAACTTTGGTATTTACCTCCTTGTCACCAAGGAGGAAAGTGCTTGCTTAGTTTTTTGTTGTTTAATGAGGAGATGGATAGCCATTCATGCTCTTTTCAGCTCTAAATTATTGTGGATCTTTTTAAAAAAGGAGTTTGCATTCTAGCAGTTGGACTCTGATGTTGTTTCTCACACCAAGTCCAGTAGCATATCTTTTAATACCTTTTGTTCTAAACTACTCTTATTTTTGTAGCAAATAATAGATAGTTGGTTTTTAGCTCCCAGTCAGCAAACAAAACCTGCTTTCCTTCCTCTGATCTTAGCAACATACAGGTCCTCAAATAAAATAGGTCCTCAAACAACATCATTTGGTTCAATGTCATTTTGTCATAATATTGATTAAAAATATCTATTCTGGGCTGGCGTCACTGTCTGGGGGGGGGTTTGCACATATTCCCCATGTCAGCCTGGGTTTTCTTTGTGTACTCAGTTTCTTCCCACATCCCAATCATGTATGTGTTAGGTGAGCTGGTGAGTCTGCATTGTCCCTGGATGAGTGGGTGTGGGTGGCCCTGTGATTGAATGGTGTCCTGTCCAGGGTGGGCTGCCACCTTGTGCCCTGAACTGCCATGAGAGGCTCCAGTCATCCTTAACCCTGAGTTGAAATAAGCACCTAAAAAATAATTTTAATTGTTTTTATTAATCTTCATTAAATGTATGCATAGTTTAGATTTATCTTATTTTATTTTATTTATTTTTAATATTTATTTATTTTTAGAAAAAGGGGAAAGGAAGGAGAGAGAGAAGGAGAGAAACATCATTGTGTGGTTGCTTCCCTTGTGCCACCTACTGGTGACCTGGCCCCCAACCCAGGCATGTACTCTGACTGGGAATTGAACCCGCGAACCTTTGGTTCTCAGGCCCCTGCTCAGTCCACTGAGCTATACCAGCCAGGGCATTTATTTTAATATTTAATATTAGAAGTGTTTGGATCTTTATTTAGATGTCTGGTGATGTATTTGTGACCAGAAATATAATACTTTTGTTTATATTAATGGGTCTCTGATAAAACTGCTTTTGTTACATGTCATTTCACTCAAAGTCACAGATTCCAAGAATCTATCAAAGACATTTAAGTGAGGATTTACTGTATATATATTTTTGTTTATTACTGTATGAACAGCCTTTAGTAGTTGCAGCTGGAAGTGGAAGAGATGGGGGTGGAGAGGGTATGATAGCTCCAGCTCCTGGGGTCTCCAGAAACTCCACTCCTCTCTCCAAAATACTGATCTTACTAGTATTGATCCTACATGAATTATATAGACAACTCATGTTTGTGTGTACAGGTACAAGTTTGTACCTATACATATAATTAGTAAGTAAACTTACTAGTAGGTTATGAGTGTGACTGTTTTGGAGAATTTCCAAACTATTTTTTTGTTGTTTGATGCCATTTTTATCCCCTAGCATTATCAGTGCTGAAAGCTTTCATGTGTATATTTATTTACAACTAGAGATGAATAATAATTATATAATAGAATATGTAATCCAGGGACTGTTAACAACAAATTTTTTGGATGTTGTTGGAGGGGAGGAAGATACACTTTGTTGTTTCTTTTTCTAATTATATGTGACTTTTATGCATTATAGGTAGTGGTTAAGAACATGAATTTTTGGCATAAGGAAGACCTTGGTTTGAATCTTGTCTTGAAATTAGCCTCAATTTCTTATTTATAAATAAGAAATACTAATATAATCTTCCTCATAAGGTAGTTATCATATTTAAATAAGAAAATATATGTGAATGAAAAACAAAAAGCATATAATCATATCAATAGATGATGTAGGAGAAACTTCCAGTCTCATAGGAAAGTCCATTGGAAGGATCCATGGTGTCCTAGAATGTACACAAACCCACCAACCCTAGAGTCATCTCCAGAAGGGCCCAATTCATTTGTGGGTAGTGGGGGAAGTGGCTGAAAGTGAGATGAGAGCTGAGCAAGCAGCATTGTTCCCTTTCTGACCTCTCCCCTATATCCAGCACCACAATGCAGCAAAGTGGCTTGCCCCACTCTGGGGAATACCTAAGGCTCTGCCTCTTACAATGTAACAGGTGTGCCGACACCAAAAAATGTGACCCAAATGAAAGAACAGATCAAAACTCCAGAAAAAGAACTAAGTGAGAGTAGATAGCCAACTTATCAGATGCAGAGTTCAAAACACTGGGAATCAGGATGCTCACAGAAATCACTGGGTACAGACGCAAAATAAAGGAAGAAGTGTTATTTCACTAGCAAAGTGAAATAAAGAAAAATATACAGGGAACCAACAGTGAAGGGAATGAAACTGGGACTCAACAATTTGGAACAGAAGGAAGAAATAAGAATTCAAGAAAATGAGGAAATGCTTAGGAACCTCTGGTACAACTTTAAATGTCCCAACATCTGAATTCATAGGGGGGCCAGAAGAAGAAGAGGAAGAGCAAGAAATTAAGAATAGTATAGAAAATGGAGAAGCCAAAGAGCTTAAATGTAATGAACTTAGGTGGGGGGGGGGGGGGAGACAAGGGGAGGCCTGAGAGTGCAGGGCAGAGGGGGATAAAAGGGAGCAAAAAATGGAACAACTGTAACAGCATAATCTATAAAATATACTTTAAAAAATCAAATGCTTACAAAGCACTTTTAATAAAGTAGAGGACCCATTTAGGACAAAACATACTCAGCAAAGTGGAAGTAGAGGGAGCATACCTCAACATAATAAATGCCATATATGAGAAACCTACAACCAACATCATGCTCAATGGGCAAAAACTAAAAGCTTTCACACTAATATCAGGAACAAGACAAGGGTGTCCGCTTTCACCACTTCATTCAACATAGTTTTGGAAGTCCTAGCCACAGTGATCAGACAAAAAAAGTGAAAGAAAAGGCACCCAAATTGGAAAGGAGGAAGCAAAACTGTCATTGCAGAGGACATGATAGCATACATAGAAAACCCTATAGACTTCACCAAAAAACTACACCTGACAAGTAAATTTGCCAAAACAGAGGGATACAAAGTCAATATTCAGAAACTGGAGGCATTTTTGGACACTGATGGTGAGTATCAGAAACAGAAACTAGGGAAAAAATCCTATGTGCTATAGCAAAAAGAAAAATAAAATACCTGCAAATAAACCTAACCAAGGAGGTAAAAGACCTGTACTCCGAAAACTATACAACACTGAAGAAAGAAATTAAGGAAGACACAAATAAATGGAAGCATATACTATGTTCACAGATTGGAAGAACTAGCATCATTAAAGTGTCCATACTACCCAAAGCAATTTATAGATTCAACACAATCACTATTAAATACCAGTGACATATTTCACAGATATAGAACAAATATTTAAAAAATTTATGTTGAACCATTATTGACATGAATAGCCTCAGGAATTTTGAGAAAGAAGAACAAAGTAGGAGGGATCACAATACCTGATATCAAACTATATTACAAGGCTACTATAATCAAAACAGCCTGGTACTGGAATAAGAACAGACACATAGATCAGTGGAACAAAACAGAGAACCCAGAAATAAACACAAGTGTGTATGGTTAATTAGTATTTGACAAAGAAAGTGGGAGAATAAAATGGAGTAAAAATAGCCTCTTCAACAAATGGTGTTGGGAGATCTGGACAGCTACATGGAAAGAAATGAAACTCAATCACCAACTTGCACCACATACAAGAATAAACTCAAGATGGAGAAAAGACTTAAATATAAATTGTGACACCATAAATGTTCTAGAGGAGAACACAGGGAGGAAAATTTAAGATACTCCACACAGCAATATTTTCACTGATATGTCCCTAGAGCAAGGGATATAAAGGAAAAAATAAACAAATGAGACTACATCAAATTAAAAAGCTTCTGTGCAGCTAAAGAAAACATCAGCAAAGCCCTGGCTGGTGTGGTGGCTCTGGTTTTAGTGCCCGTCTGCAAACCAAATGGTTGCCAGGTTGATTACCAGTGAGGCACATGTCTGGGTTGCAGGCCAGGTCCCCAGTTGGGGGAGTGCAAGAGGCAACCAATCAAAGTATCTTTCACGCATTGATGTTTTTCTCCCTCTCTCCCTCCCTTCCCTTCACTCTAAAAATAAATAAAATCTTTAAAAAAATCAGCAAAATAAAAAAGGAACCAACCGTAAGGGAAAACATACTTGCTAATGATACTTCAGACAAGGATTTGGTCTCCAAAACATATAAAAATCTCATATAACTCCATACCAGGAAGACAAACAGTCCAATTAAAAATGAGCAAAAGACCTGAACAGAGACTTCTCTAAGGATGACATACAAAGGGCCTTAACGGCATGTGAAAAGATACTCAACATCATTAGCTATTAGAGAGATGCAAATTAAAACCACAATGAGATACCATTTCACACTGGTCAGAATGGCCGGTTATTAAATCAACAAACAAGTGCTGGAGGGGGTGTGGAGAAAAGGGAACCCTAGTGCACTGTTGGTGGGAATGCAGACTGGTGTAGCCACTATGGAGAACAGTATAGAATTTCCTGAAAAGACTAAAAATGGAACTACATTTTTACCCAGCAGTTCCACTGTTGGGATTATATTGTAAGACTCCTGAAACACCAATTCAAAATAATCTATGCTACCCTATGTTCATATCAGCACTATTGACAACAGCCAAGTGCTGGAAACAGCCTAAGTGCCCATCAGCAAATGATTGGATCAAAAAATCGTACATTTACACAATGGAATACTATGCAGCAGGGAGAAAGAATGAATTCCTACCCTTCGTGACAGCATGGATAGAACTGGAGAGTATTATGCTAAAGGAAATAAGCCAAGTGGTAAAAGACAAATACCATATAATCTCACCTAGAAGTGGAACCTAATCAATAAAACAAACAAATGAGCAAAAAAAAAAAAAGAAAGAAAGAACCAGAAACATGGAAGTAATGAACAAACTAAAGTGGCCAGAAGTGGGGATGAGGGGCATAACGGGGGGAAAGCAGGGGATTGGTCAAGGAACATGTATGAAGGACCCTCGGACGAGTACAATGGGGTGGTGATTGTCTTTGGGAGCAGGTATTGGGTGGGACAGGGGAGAGCAGTGGGGGCAACTGTAACTGAACAACAATAAAACAAATGTACATGATACCCTTAGATCAGTGACTGGCATGTAGCAAACACTCTGTTTAATAAATAACTGTTGTATCTACATCATTGTCATAGTTATTTTAACATTATCTCTATGTGTGAGTAAATGTAGTGAGTTTACCTCTTTGCCTTGGCTTGCAATCTGAAATTTAGGTGGTTTTTTAGACTTGAATGTTAAGGCTTTGAAGAAACATAAATGGGACGCTATGTTCCTAGAGGATTATGCTGTGGGGTTGGAATACCGGGGTTCATTTGCGTCCACCTTTAAATGGGACAGTTCTACCTGACCTCCAGAGCTGTTGTGGAAATGAAATGGGATCTAGCTGCCTAGCATGTAGTAGGTTTGGGATGACGCACTTTCCCTTGATACACATGATAATAAAAGCAAATTCACCCTGTAGGAAAGTTGTTTATTACCTGTCCTTAGCTTGTCTTTATTGCCTTTACAACTGTTTAGAAATCACCAGGATACAAAGAAGTGTCCTAATGTTCTGGGTTGGTGTGAGGGTATTTCCCCATTATTTTGAGTGAAATCACAAATTTCTGTGTCATGGGTTTAATTTTCCTCAGATTTTAAAACACGATGGTTTTAAAAACAAGATTTGAATAAGTATTTTGTACCACTAACAGAGTACTGAGTACTTGCTGTATTTCCAGGATTCTGGAATTACGTTAGTTATAGTGACTACTGCATGGGGCCAGCTTTCGGTTGTATTTGGGTGTCATGACACAAAGTGGAAGAAAAATGATGGCTCTGAACCACAGATCACAGAGCATTTTGTGGTCTGGGTCACAAATGCAGTAAAGATAGGCCTGAGTGGGCATATTTTCCTGTGATTTGTGAATAGTTCATAAATCTGATACAGAGGATCATGACACTTGTATAAATTAATAAAGCAGGATGCTTTTACCAGGCAGGGAGTCAAAATGTTCCAAGATATCCATTCAGACTTGGTTCAAAGAGTATGGATTGATATGTGAATGTCTAAGAGAACAGGGGCACCAGTCTTTATCTTATGTAACTTAATGTGAGTTAGGAAAAATATGTATACTAACGCATGAAACCCAGAATTCATACACTTTGTTACTTCGGATGAGGCCAGGTAAAAAAGTGAATTGATCATAAGGTGATTTAAATAAAACAGTGCAGGTAGTATTACAATAAAGTATCAACTGTCACGGTATTGTGAAAATGACTGAAGTTTGGGTAAAACTGTTTTATACTATATTTTGAGTTATGGAAGGAAAAAAGTTCAGTTGCAGATGGAACAGTGTCATAGAAGATAGATAAACTTGAGACATGGAGTGACTTAAAATTTTTCTTGTCTTTACGAATGAAGGATCTTTTCATGCCTGAAGAACTTACCTCAGTTCAGAACTAAATTTCTCCATTATTTTCGCTCCCCCTTCCTCTACCCGCTCTGTCCAACTGGTTCTTAATACATGTTTCTACTGCTGACAGCTGCTACTGTTACTCCTCCAGCAAATACCATACTTGTGGAAAGTTTTCTGGAGGGAGTAATGTCTTTCAGAAAACTTTTATAATAACACTTTTTGAAACTTCTGACTTGGCCAGTAGGTTGTCCTGCAAGTTATTTCGTGATGTACAGGATTTGAAGGAGACTTGAGTTGCACTGTATTTGAACATTTTCAGAGGTGAAAATAATACAGGGGCTATCAGAATATGATAGAGAATCATTATGTAGTAATGCTAACATATAGCTGATTGGAATAAGACTGTTACAGCCTGTGTTTTATTTTGATTGCAAACAATAATTATTTACTGATTGGCACTGTGGGATAAATCATGGCATTCATCCTTAAGAGCAAATATGATGGCAGAATTTCAGAATAGACAAATACTCAGTGTTGCTCTAGTAGTTGGTTTAGTAAACCTTCCAGGGTTCAGTTTTCTAGTGGACCGTCATTGCCCTGTAGATCAGCAATTTTCAACCTTTTTCATCTCATGGCACACAGAAATTTAGTCACAAAAAATAGGTATAACTTTGGTTCATTCATACCAGATGGCTATTGTTGTGTTGGCTGTTTGTTTTCTTTCTTTTCTTTGACAACCTAAGGGAAAAGAGGTCAGTGCCCCTGACTAAATAGTCAGGTATTGCATGCTTTAAAATTCTTGTGGCACACCAGCATTCCTCCTGCAGCACACCGGTTGAAATTTGCTGTTGTACACTATACAGGAACAGTTATGGAGGAAGGTGGGGTTGACATGACCAGCCTTTGCTTTCCCCACCTAATCATGCAACTCTTCTTAGGGGAAGCTTTTATGCTCCTTCTCTTTGTCCAGGGTATGGCTTGACAGTGTGGGTGTCCTACAGGACAGAAACCTGCAGGTTTATCAGCACTGGCCTGGTGGACAGCACCACAGCCCCTGCCCCAGCTCCTCCATCCTTCTATTCCCCAAGACTCAGGCAGGATTCCATCCTCTACCCATTACCATATTTTCCATGCATTAGTTAATTCAGAATTCACTAGAAACGTATTGCAGCCACCAGTGTTCAGTAGATGATGGCTTCTTTGGAGCTGGAGAGACTTTGGCTGTTTCAGGGTAAATCAGAGGGAGGTGCAAGCAAGGGTTGTACTATACACGTATTGAAAGATATAAAGTTTGTTGTCATCCATTCCTTTACATTCCCTTCCCCATTCCAGAGGAAGCTTCTATAGACAGCTATTAAGGAAAAATTGTGTTTGGGTGATGCTGTGGAGAAGTGGGAAAGCTTAGAATGGAAGAAAGGGGAAAAAAAGACAGAGACTTCTGTGCCATGGCAGGATAGTTGTGAGAGAATTACCACCCCAGCCATCCCACGGTATTCATCTCGGCTGTGCGTGTTCATTAAACACACGTAATACACAGAATCCAGCATAATTCTGTGGGGACATAGAGAACATGGTCACCCCCTCCTGTGGGGAGCACCCTGTTCCTGTACCCCAGTGGGTTTTTATTGAGAAAGTAGATTCAGTTTGTGGATTCACAGTCTGGCAGAAAGGGTCAAAGGAAACAGGTAACTTACAAAGATGCTAACAGAATTCCTGCTGTGATTCCGGGCAGAGATTGGAGTTTTATCATAAGAAAGGACTACATGGTTCAAAGGGCTGGTTTTGGTTTCCTGTCTGTGCCCTTAAATTCTAAGTTAATAACATCCTCCAGCAAACTGATCTCACAGTATCTTGCATATTCTATGTCCCAGGCCTGATTACCCCGGGGGTCTGCCGTCTCCGGTCTGAGCTGCCCCTTTGGCTATTTGCTTAGCCCTGAGAAGGGCAGGAGACAGAGGCAGCCAGGAGACTTGGATTTCTCACATCTAAGTACAAAGACTCAGGCTAAGAGGGGGCAGGGGTAGATGTTGATCACCCCTTCCTTTCCACAGCCCCTTCATTTCCACAGCCTTGTGAGTCTCATCCCAGAGGCCTTTATGTGATCAGAACCTGGCTTAGGTTGCCTCTCCCTTGAGGGTCTTACCTGTCATTGGTTAACTGATCAAGCATTAAAGGCCAAGCACAGAACAGGTAGCGTTCATGCCAGGGGAATAAGTTTTTGTCTCCTTAGTGGCTCCTGGCCCGGAGGTCTCTCACTCAGCCTAAGTCACAGGGGGTCACAGCTTCCTGAGACCAGGCAAGGTGGTCCCCAACAGATAGTATAATAATCCAAGTGATGTCTGTATTTTATGGAGAATGTACTGTGTACCACGCACTGTGCTGAAGCCCTTTCTGTGCAGTGAGCTCAGCAGTCGGTCCCTGGCAGAGCTGTATCTGGAAACTGATGTGTGAGACTCGGAACCTAGCCAGCTCATAAGCACTACCCTGTAAGGCCAGAACCACTGGGGATGACTTGGAGAAACACCTGAGATTTTTGAGAGTCCTCCAGTTTGCAAAGTATGCTCAAGCTTCTTCCATAAACTGCATTGAAACTCAGTTTAAACTTCACAAGAATTACTGTGTCATCTGGGCAAATAGCAAGTGATGAGGTATGGTGAGAAGTAGGGTGCAGGTTATTGAATTCACATTTGTGGCTAAGCAGGATTCCAAATCCGTGTGTGTAACTCACTTTCAGGGCTGTTGTGAAGTCCACAGAATCGAGGACGTTTTGGGTGTATTTTTAGTGGCTGTAATATCAGCCAGTCTTTTCTGCTTCTATAAGCTCTAGGTAGAGACGTGATGAAAGCAATAGGTCAGCCTTTCCTTTGTAGCTAGAACTCAGTTCCTATAGATTGTCTTTGAAAACATATGTTTCTAATATGTCAAAATAGGTTTGGCTAAAAACTAGAGTATCTACATAGTGAAGTTGACATGCACTGAATGTTGTTCAGTACTTAGTTGGCTATTATTCTTATCATCATTCCAATTTTTATTTCCCGTTAATGTGCTAGGTAAAAAGTAATTATGCAGAACATATATACTACCCACAAAAAGCTTTACTTTTTTATGGTTTTTTTCCTGATGCATAAAATTACAATATTATGAACCACTTTAGTGTTGGTAACTTGAGTAAAAAACCGAGGTGACTATGTTGAGGAATAAATTTAAAAAAATCATTTGTTTTAAAATTCATGATGTTGAAATTAAATGAACTCCTCTCTCCACCCCCACCCCCACTGTAGATTTTTTTAGGTTCTGTTGCTGTTGGTTTATGTAGGCATGCATGTGTTGATAAGGTTGGGCTGTAATGTGAGCATGAAAATTCTCTTACCTACTCCATGAATAAATTGCCTTTATATCTTGTCTTACTATTATGTATGTACACATGATACCTGGTGGTAGAACTAATTGTGTATGAAATTATGAACTAAATGGGATTTTTAGTTTAGACACATTTTCAGGGGTAATTGTGCAAACACACTACTTATTAGGTAGGGTTTAATAGGAACTTCCACTGGTGGCTAACATGTATTTGGCGATATTCACTATCAGCTGCCTTAAATCCTGTAGATTTTTATATTGACTTGTATAAGCAAAGATTAAACCATTTAGGAGGTTTTCAGGAGATGGGAAGAGCAGAGGATGGCGAATTTCATAAAGCTGTATATTTTTAAACTATGATCATGGTGCTTTGCACAAGTCAAAACTGCCAAAGGGACAGATGTTGCCAATTTCAAATGTACAGGGGGAAGGCAAATATTGCTAAGCAACGGTGTACTTGCGAGAGCATTTTTAGGAGCAGAGCCAGGGGAGTTGTGCCTGGGAGCACTTGTAGCTTCTTATGGCTCAGTACTAGGGAAGAAATGAAAAGTTCTTTCCTGTCAGGGCCGCCATTACAGCCGACAGCGCAAAAGACAGTGACCTAGTGGCATGATTAGGGGCTGCCAAAGGGATGTATGAAAACAGGAAAGCTTGTTTGCCATGTAGGAAGGCAGTAAGACATGTTCAGAAAGGTAAGTGCCCCACAGTGTACAGCTGCCCCACAGTAAGTACGAGGAAGTGCAAGCCTGAAGTTCAGGTGGGGAAGAGGAGGCAGGAGAAAGACCTTAAAACAACCGCCCGCCCCCCCCGCCCCCGCCGTTTTTTCCACTTCTTTTCCTTTCTCCCTCTCTCTTTTTTGCCTCCTGTTAGGGCTAACATCAAAGAATGATCAAAATAACCTCTGTAGTTCAGTGCTACTGTGTGCTCAACCTTATAAACAAGGTAAATAAGCTTTCCAGCCACAGGTATTCAGCCCCTCCCATGTCCCCTCCCTTGGTATACACTTGATAGGCAGCAGACAGGTGGTGTGGGGTGGCTTTCTTTTCCCCTTTCAGCTGCCTCTGGAGACTTGGACTACCTCTTGAGATTTAAGTGGTTGTTGGTTTGGATTATGGATTTTCCTTTCTCTCCTCCCTGTTTCTCTCTCTCTCTCTCTCTCTCTCTCTCTCTCTCTCTCTCTCTCTCTCTCTCTGTATCTAATGAAATAATGGAGTAAGAGTAGAGAAAATATAGTATTGTGCTTTTGTATCTGTACAAATCACAGCCTATTTTTGGAAAATGTGTTTTAAGGACATTAAAAACATTTTAAAATAAGCAATTCCTTACCACTTTGATATTTTGGTCCATCTTTCAAACTCTGGTCTTAAATTTCTAGGTAACTCAGTATGTGTTGATGGTGTCTTTTGTATTCCTAAAGTAAAGGTATAAATTGAAGATATCGGCAGTTAAAAGCTTAAATATGTGTGTGTGTATACACTTTCTTCCAGCCTGTCTGCCCCGCTCTCCTTCCCTCCCCTCTCCCCACCCCAAGCTTTTATTGCTGTTTTTGTTTTTCAGCAGACAAATAGAATTTAAGTCAGAGTTAAGATTGTGTAACTCCTACCCAATTATAGTAGTATTGATTTCTGCTGGTCTAGGAATATTTCAGAGTAGTCATACTCCAGTACAGGCAGGTGTAGTGGAAAACTCATAATGTTCTTTATCTTTACAGGTCCCTTCATTTATTCAGTGTAGTTCCTGTCACACAGTGTGTATCTGTGGGGGGGTGTAAATTTATGGGATGAAAGTCTGCTTGGAGAAGATGACAGTGTTTCCACTTTTCTCTCCAGAGATAAAATTTACTTACTTTAAAGTTAACAATAATGAATCTTCTATCAACCATGAGAGAGCTGAGAAATTGGGCAGAGATAATAAGAAAAGAGGGAGAACCCTCAAGTTATATATTGCAAACTCTTCATTGATTGACTTGAATTCAGGTAATACTGTGTGGCTTCTTTTTTTATTAGGAAGTATGCTGTAAAATGTGTTGGAGAACCTATTACCCCAAATGTAGGAAGCAGTAGAGATTTCTAGTGACTTAAGTTCTACACATGTAATTTTTTTTAAAGCCAGGGTTCTAGTTAAGTCCAGAAAAAACTGAGTTTTTTTTTCCTTCAATAATCCTTTGAGAGAATTGTATTAAGGAAACAACTGTTTGACATTGAGATTCCTCTTAAAAGTTTTAGCCAAAACAGGGTAAAACAGATAAGACTTACTTGCTCAGGAGCCAACCTAAAACTTTTCAGACAGATAGCATTATTCTGGTGATATACATAATACTCTATTTGTATATTTTTACAGAGGATTTGGTTGTCGACCAATTAAAGAACTTAAAGTTGGAAGAAGGATCTTTTTTAAAAAGTGGCACATACCCCTCCCCCTCAGCCTTCCCCATCCCCCAAAACGGCCTTGTGATTCTGGTGGTATCAGAAAGTGAAGTGGGCTCCAGGAGCATTCTCCCAGCAGGCTGTGTGCCAGGTGTGTGGACAAGTCTGGAGAGCCACTGTTGGATTTATGTGACAACTGAGAGAGAGTTTAGTGCTGCTTGTTTGACCCTCCCATCATTTAAACATAGTTCTCAAAGTTGCTTTTGTTACTATTACAATGATTGCCTCTTTTTCATATTATCTTTTCTCTGGCACTTAGACTCTGTACTCTGGAAGAGTTCAGATGGAAAGGCAGAAGCAGGAACTACAGTTAATGCAAGAACATTGGGGAGTTTTGACAAATGTGGTTGAGTCACACTATGCCTCCAAACTCTCAAAGTTGGAGACTGAGCCAGGGCTCTAGAATAAAATCAAAGGAGTACTTTTAAAAGTTTTTCATTACATGTGTGTGTCAGTGTGAGGGATGAGATGGGCCAGGGGACTGAGAGAGAAATATATTGAGATGGATAAAGATGCAGGGAGAGCTCCTGGCTGCTTCATGTCTTCAAAATGGGTATAAATCTACTGTTGCTTTCTGAATTTTGGTTATATGTGCTGTAGATGCTCACACAAGTTTTAAATTTAGCAGCTTTAGATAAAATTTATTTTACTAGCAAAGAAAAATTTTTCCTTGGCACATTTTAATACCTATTTTAAGAAATTCAAGAATAAATTTTTAATGTACATTTAACTGCCCCACCCCTTATATTTATAAAAAATAAAAAATACTGGCACTTGTTGAGTGACTAAATATTTGTTCAAACTTTGTTATTAAATGTATTATCACTTTTCTTCAGTCAATCAGTTTATCAGACGCATTTTCCTGCAAGTCTGGTGTGATTTGTCTATGCATTCAGCCCAAACTTACATACAGAGGTGATGCAGGACAAAGAAAGATTAAGTCTACCAGAGATCCACTGGAACCAGTAAACCCTTTTTATTTTATTTTCCTAAAAAGAATGGCTGAATCTGGTTTTCAATAGGTTAGAGAAAAGCAAAATAGCCTCTTAAATTTAGGCGCTCTTTGATGATAGGATTAAATAAATGATTTATAACCATAACATCATAGTATTAAACAAGTTGTACTTTTCACAGAATGCTCTTTGGCCCTTTTATAGACCCGGGCAAGCAACCTGGTTGTTTGTTATCCAATATTAAAGCCAAAAGAAAAGAAAAGAAAAGAAAAGAAATTTACTCACTGAGAATTAAGACGTAAGGGCAAGGCCATCTCTATTTGCTTTCTCTCCTCTGTGTTTATTATAGAATCAGTAATCCCCAGGGTAGTTTGAAGCTTAGATTGTTCCCTCAGAGTATATATCCCTCTAGCCTACTGCTTCAGTAATTTTCTTTCCCCTTTTTCTCCCCTGGGTTCTGTTTTTTTTGTTTTTAAAAATCATCGATGTCAGGAGACAGACAACCAGCACCTAGCTCAGTGAGGACTGTTGGGATTACTGCTTTAATAAACCCAGATAAAATCTTCAGGTCTTTTCAGACAAAGTGTGGATTAAATGGTTTATCTGATTCATATGACCAGTTTCTTTCAGCCTCATCCAGAAACTGATGGAAAGTTTTTTTTTTCTTGTGACTCTGTAGTCTTACCTTATACCCAGCTCTGAAGAAAAGAATGTCCAGGCACCCTATGAAATATAGAATTAGACATGGTTCCCAACCATCATTTGCCTTTGAATTTGATAGACATATGTGTTCAAAGAAGGAGTAGTGATTCAGGTTTATGTATCTATAAATCTGTTCATGGTTGACAAAGTAATTTAATAGTGTTATTTTAGACTCGGAACCATCAGTTAATACGATTTTTGAGAAAACACTTGTGCGTCCAGGTATGTCTGTGTGAGGTGGGGGTGGGGCGTGGAGAAAGAGACAGAAACAGGCTAAATGGGGATGGGGTGAGCATGGTGACAGAGCACCAAACTGCAGTTTAATACCTTTTCTGCAGTGAAACATTTTAATTGCAAGGGCACTCATGCTTTACAAATTAATGCACCCACTCAAAAATAAAATTTAAATCTCTTCTAAAAAGGAGGTTGTTTTAGTAAGAATTGTTTGTGGAGGGGGGGAGATAAATCATATAGTTAGGCCATTTGAAAGAACTTGTCAGTTTATCATCACTGGAGTAGAATCAGCATCAAGACTTGTTTTTTGTGGTGCCTTTTCTATTTTTAAGCAGTGCTTTTTAGCCAGTCTTCGTGGTTGCTATGCCCACAGTGGGCTTCATGGGGTCTCACACGACCTTTTATCAAAGGCATGATATTTTACAGTTTAAACCAGCGATTTTCAACTTTTTCATCTCATGGCATACATAAACTACCATATTTTGTCACGTGTGATGCACGCTTTTTTGCTAAAATTTTTGAGGGAAAAAATAAGGATGTGCATTATACATGGGTACAATGATTACATAACATGGACATAATAATCCCATATATAATGCGCACAAAAATGTGGGTGTGCACTATACATGGCAAAATACAGTAATTACTAAAATTCTGCAGCACACCAAAAAATATCTTTTTTGCTGATCTGACAAAAAAATACACCTTTGATTCATTCACACCAGACAGCTATTGTTTATTGGCTGTTGTCATTTTTTTATTTGACACTCTAAGGGAAAGAGGTCAGTGCCCCTGACTAAATAGGTGTTGCACATTTCAAGAATTCTTGTGATACATGGGTTGAAAATTGTGAACAAACATACTGCTTCCAAAATATAGAAAAAAATTTCAGAATTCACTTATTCCGTAATTTTTGGCAAGCTCGTGTTCCTGGATTTTGTTGGAGATGCCACAAGATCACAAAATCAGATTTATTTATTTCACAAATATTACTTACATTTCTGTATTAATCCAGAATTATGCTAAAGCCCTGGAAGGAGACAGGAATCAACTCCAGTCCCCACCTGCAGAAGCCAGTCTAGAGAAGACAGGTTAGAACACCACGGCTCGCCTTTCAGAGCTGAAGGTGACAGGACAGTTGGGCGAAAGAAGACTTCCAGAAAAGGGTAGCCTGTGTTCATGGCATGGCTGCTTCCACACTCTCTGGTCTTTTCCAGATGCCGCTGCATGAGTAGAATTGCTTGGCCTTTTCACAGTCCATTTTCGTTGGATGATAGCTGTAGGTGACCTATAGATTGCTTATCATTTTTACATCATCTTGGCCTTTATCAATCTCTTTTTTCCTCTCCTTGAAAAATTTATTTGGAGAACTTATTTGGAGAATTCATTTTAGAGATTTCTGCAATTAGCATAACACTAACTGGGTTAGCCTTCACATCTCAAAGATACTTTGGTGTTTAAAGAGGCTTCCAGGGTCTATGTGACTAACTCTTTGTTGCCTTTTAGGAGTTTATCACCTTTAAAAAAACTATGCCAACTCTTTCCATTATTTGAAAATATTTGGGAAGGCATGAAGGGTGTTTAATTTTTTGAAGGGATAATTTAACAAGGTTGGTTTTCAATTTATATAATAATACTATTAATCTTTAAGAAAACTGTTAAGAGTATCTTGTTTTCTGTTTTCTAACTCATTATCCCTCCTTCCATATTAACAACCCATAGCTTTCTTTTTTTAAAGAAACACTCACTTGCCCTGGCTGGTATGGCTCAGTTGGAGCATCATCCCGTACACAGAAAGGTCACCGTTCGATTTCTAGTCAGGGCACATTACTTAGGTTGAGGTTTGATCTCTAGTTGGAGAGTCTACAAGAGGTACCAAATTGATGTTTCTGTCTGTCTGTCTGTCTCTCTGCCTATCTGTCTTTCTGCTCCCTCTTCTAAAATCAGGAAAAAATGTTCTTGGGTAAGGATTAAAAAAAGGCTAAAAAATATTAAGAGAAATCTATACTATGAGTGTATCCATAAATCTGTCTAGAGCTTTTCAAACTTCTTTTTTTTTTTAAGATTTTATTTATTTATTTTTAGAGAGGGAAGGGAGGGAGAAAGAGAGAGAGAGAAAGAGAGACATCAATGTGCGGTTGCTGGGGGTCATGGCCTGCAACCCAGGCATGTACCCTGACTGGGAATCGAACCTGCAATGCTTTGGTTTGCAGCCCGCGCTCAATCCACTGAGCTATGCCAGCCAGGGCTGCTTTTCAAACTTCTTATCTTAAAATTCTGGGTGTGGATAGTTGTCCACAGGGCATGATACTTCTGAAGAAGCACTGATAGCACCTTTTTGCCTTTCCCAGCTGAAGGAGGAACACCCAGGCAGTATCAATGCATCTTTGGAATAGGTCTAGTTATTTGGGTGACTTACTGTGTGTTCGCAGAATAAAGTTAATTTTATGTCAAAACCTTGTTGAGGCAGGCCTTCTGGTTTCCTCTTCTAATCTGTTTCTTGGAAATACTGATTACAGTATCTTAATGATAAATGCTTGAATTTATTTGTATGGCATTGCCTTTAACGTGTATTGTCTCATTTCTTCCTCAGAACAATCCTATGAGGCTTTATGTGTTTCAAATGTGTCTGCTCAGTATTTGTGACTGATCAAAAAAGAACCCCCCGCCCCCCAGAAAAACAAACACCCTTTCTTTCAAGGACTGTATAGTCTAGTTTGGGAAACGAGTGAACTAGCCAGCAAACACCGGGCCATGTTTTGAGAGCATGGGTGTTTCTCCCAGGAGCACCTCACTGTCCATTCTGGGAAGTTGACTGTAAGTCTGTGAACAGGTCAGCGTGCTGAGTGTTAGCTGGGGCATATGCAAACAGGTGTGTCCTGGGGAGTAGAAAGCTCCTAGAGGAAGGCTAATAGAAAATAAAGCAGATGTGGCAGAAGACATTTAGGTGTATTTTGAGAAAATTTTTATCCCTATTTTTTAATCTCAGTTTAACTTTTGTTTTTATTTATGAATAGATATTTTGTAATTCAGAAATTAAATGATAAAAAGATATACAGTGAAGATCTTCCTCTATTCTACCCACCCCCAGCCACCTAGTTTAATTTTTTAGAAATGACTTCTAGTGGGTTATTCCCAGTGGTATTTTATGCATAATAAGTAACTCTACAGACATGTTCTTTTCTAACTGTTTCCTTTAATTTACAGAAATACTGGCACATACTGCATCTTGGTTTTGTTTTCCTCCTGCTTACCAGTGTCTTAGAGATAAATCCACCCATGAAGAGCCTCCTCTTTGTTGTAGCTCATAGTTACTTCTGTGGAAGCTGCAGGTTACTACAGTTCTCTCAGCCGGTTACCTATAGATGGGCATTTAGATGGTTTCCAGTATCTTCTATTTTCAAAGTAGGCTGAGTGAGTAACTAGTACATAGGTCTTTTTGTACATGTAGCAGGTGGTGTTAGAAGTCATATTGCTGGGTCAGAGTATGAGAAACTAGAATTAGTGACTGTCACCAAAGTGCTATCTTCACAGCCTGGGCCGCTTTACCTTCCCACCAGCCAGGATGTTCCCACCACTCAGGTACTGAGTGCCTGTTTCCCACGTCTGTCTCTCAGATACAGTATTGTTAGTCCATCGTTTTTTGTTTTGCCAACCCGATATGTGAAAATAGTTTCTAAGAGTATCTTAATGTTTCTAAGGAGAAAACAATGCAAAAACAATTTCCTCTTTATCCTTAGTGTGCTTATTTCCATGTAGTTTGTTAATTAAGATGTTAACTTATAATTCAGACAAGCAATAGTGTTAGGTAAGTCTTTAAAGCTCTAAAAATTGGAATTGGAAACTTACTGTTGTATTTTGAGTTCTGCGATGGAACACAGACCAAGCAAGCAGCATGTGAGAGGTGATTCAGCAAGGCAGCACCATTCCCTGCTATACAGAATTTGTAATCTGGATGCAGCAGAGACAAAACGTGCCGTGCTTTGACAGGAAAGTACATACAGCTGTGGGAGCACATGCACAGTTTCAGGAGGCAGGGAGTCAGGGAATGGTTCAGGTTTTACATTTGACCTTCATACCAACCCTCTGAAGCGATTCAGATTGGAAATGCCGTACCTTCCCTGCCATGAGGAAGTAGTCACAAACAAGTTGAATCTCATCCAGGATTGCAGGGCCAGAACTGGAATCCAAGATCTTTGGCTTCCTTCCTCAGCATGCTGCCTTTGTGCTCCCTGCAGTTTCTGGTTGGTGATAACTGAGCCTTTTTGCGAATTGCATTGTTATAAAAGTGCTGCTCTGTTGAAACTTGAGAGACTTAAAACACAGTATTGCAAGAACTTCCTGGTCTCAGTGGTAAGGTATATTTCTTCCATCCGGTTCTTTTTAGCTTATTAAAACAAACTGTGCCATGCTTAGAAGACATTCACTAACATATTTTATTTTGGAATCAGCGCATTTCCTTATGATTACACAATGTTATTCCAAGAAGAGTGAGAAATCAGACCAAGGCCAGCATTGCTGCCTTTTCTGGTTTGAAGTTTCTGTACTGAGGGATGGATCTAGAGTTCATGGGTTCCTTCAGCACAGTAGCTTTCTCCCCCTGCCAAGCTAATGATGGTGAATCTTATAATAGATGACATCAAATGGAGGAAATAATAACATGTAAAGAGTTTAATACACTATTATGTACAATATGTAGTCAGTTAGTATTGGATTGGCCAAAAAGTCCCCATGGTTTTTTCCATAAAAGAAAAGACATATTTCATATTCACCAATAAGTTTATTGATTTGGATATTTTGAGTATGTTAGTTATTTCCTGCTATTGGCTTCCAGTGGGTAGAGGCTAGGGGTGCTGCTAAACATCTTCCAATGCAAAGACAGCCCCAGAGCAAAGCATTATTTGGCCAAAATGTCAGTAGTACCAAGAAACTCTGCAGACCACCTTTGACACATTCACTGAGTCACAGCACCTTCTCTGTATACTTCATACATCTTTTTGTTTTGCATTTCAGTTGCATTTTTATCTTCCTTGAAGTAGTAAAGCATTATATGCTGAAAATATTGCATATCTTCTTTCATTTTCAATATTAAAATAGCTGCACAGAAATTCACCAGTTTTGATAAGTTTTTTTTAAATGCACTCTGACTTAACAGCTGTCACAATGCAATCTAAGAAAATTGTTTCAAATGAAGTTAAAGACAACTAAGCACTACTAGAACTAGCGTATGGAAAAAAAACAAATGAACTTTTGACCAACCCAATAGCTGCTGTCATTAAAAAAAAAAATACAATTATGGCTCTTGTGTTTAGGCCGTACCCCATTGGGGAAGTGAGGTCGCTGCTGGGGTCCTGTTCACACACAGGACCGCGAGAAGGGAGTGCCGTCTCCTCTAGGCACCTGGCTCCTGAAGCGGGAGACAGCAGTGAGATTTGTAGTTGTAAGTGCCCTGTGACCTACAGCATCTTGACTCATGCAACTAGGATAGACTTTTGTTGTTCCTTTTTACCCTGTCTTATTCTTTGAGGAGTCTTACTGAAGATCTTCAGCCTTAAATCAGCTATACTTAAGGGAAGCTGACTGCTTCCTTTTTGGTCACAGTGTGAAAGGGAGCGCCTGAGCTGGCGTGGCAGGGCTCAGCCGGAGAACCAGTGGGGACGGTGGATTTTACGCAAGGGATAAGGCCACAATGGTTTGTTGAACTGCTCCTCCCTTTTTGAAAAGTCTCCTTCCAGTGGCAGACTTGGAGGAGCCAAGTTGTACTTCATTAAATAAGGCAGCCTCTTCTTCCAGATCTTGCTCTGCAAACACATCTGAAATAGCTGTACTCTAGTCTAAGAGTCTCTGATTTGGGGGAGGAGTGGAGCTACGAGTCTCAGGTAGATAGGACATAAAATAGGCCCTAATATACAGACTATGTCCTTACCTCCCCTCTTTTAGATGCAGTTTTAAGTGCACCTCGCTGCACACAGAAATCTTTAGGGGTGAAGGAGCATTGACTCCAATTCTCTGACTTTCAGACAGCTCTGTGTAGATGTGCGGGTGGGCAGAGGGAGAGAAGACTATAAAACAAATGTGGTAGAATGCCAACATTTTGGGAATTTGATGCATCTGTGGGAATTCCTTATACTATTCCTGAAATTTTTCTGGTTGAAATTTCTAAAGGAAAAGTTAAATACATGTCTTAGCATTTTTCCATGCAAGTACATATATTTATATTATTATTTTACATCTGCGTAACATACTGCTAGGTGTACTGTAAAGCTTTTTATCTGGACTGCTATTATTGGTCATTGATCATTTCCAGTTATTTGCCATTATAAACAGTGCTGTTTAGAGATCTTTAAATATTATGTATTCTCAAGTATTTGAAATGGCATCCCTAAGCCCCTTTGAAATATTCCCACTTCTATAATGGACCTCATATGAAAGTTCACAGTAAATTAACCAATTATTACTTGAACCTGAGAACTTATTCAGAATTTTCAGTAGGTCATATGGTCACTGTTTAGCAATATGTATCTTACTGTGACACTAATAAACAATCAGCTATAGAAAAATGTCTTCAGTCCTGGTTTGTCTCATGTAATAAAAACACTAATTTTGTTTTTTTAATAGTTTATTTTTTATTGTATTTTTTTACATTACCATTTACCCCCCATACCCTATTCTACCTCCACCTAGCCCCCCTGCCCCCAGAGTCAGCACGATGCTGTCCGTGTTCATGAGTCCTTTTCCTTCTCTGCTCAGTCCCTCCACCCCTGCACCCCCATGGCTGTCAGCCTCATGTAATTAAAATTGAGGAAAAAATGAATCTTCTAGTGACATGACACGTCTTGGCTAAGTGTTGACTAGTTGTGTCATTATGAAGATGAGAAAGTCTTTTAGTGTCCTGAAGTTGTAGCCTTTTGATCTCACTCTTTTGGAAGCAGTGGGCAAAAATTCTTTTTTGCCCTCATTCCAACATGCTTCACTTTTTCATTGATTGCTAGATTTTTTTATTGGATTCCCCTTCCAGCAACAAACAGTATGGGGGGGGGGGACTGTTTGCCTGGAGTCCCTACAGTCACATGCTCTCTTCTGTTGATTCACCTTCAGCTTCTAATCGTTCTTTTTCCTAATGATGCATGCGAAAAAGTGAGACCGTGGAATATAAGTACGTTTTAACCTCAGGTCAAAACAGCATTCATTTCTGCTAAAATGCTTGGACATTAGTGTTTGATTCAGATTTTAGGCATCTGTTAATGGCTTTGAAAACTGAGAGGGAGTAAGCAGGTCCAGTTCTTGACAGGCGCGATGCCTGAAGGCAGGTCGTGTGGGGCGGCAGATACAACCGATAGTCGAGATTCCTGGATTGTGCCTTCTAATTTCCAGACCCCACCTCAAAAATAACAAACTGCAAGTATTTCAGTAAAACCCATTCCATGAAATTTATGTGCTGTAAAAATGGACTCAGGTCAAATCACATTTGAATTTTGACATGTCCGTTAGAGTCACTTCTAGGCCAGTGTGAATGTCATATGTTCTTTTCTTTCTTTTTCCTCCTTCCTGTAAGAATAAACTAAAATGAAAGAAAAAAGAATAAAATGAAGGAAACAGGCTTATAAACTCTAATTAGCAGCCAATGCTGTATTACACTACACTCAAATTAGAAACAATGGTTGGGAAAAGAACCCTGTTCCGTCTGCCCTGGCTGTGAGTCAGACACTGCACCCGCTGCCTTGGAGGGCCCGTGCCTTCTGCATGGCCGCGGCAGTTGCGGGAGGGTGTGTGCTGTAGGGAACTTGCCCAGGGCATTTGGCTCACGAATTGGCATACATCAGAAGTTACTGTTCCTTTGAAAACCATGAAGTCATGAGTTTTGTTTCATGTCTCTAGTTAAGGAAAAGGGTTTTTTGTTTTTTGTTTTTGTTTTTTTGCTTTAAAATATTTAACTTTTCCATTTTCTCTGCACTTAAAAACATAAAGACTGTAAAATGACATTTCCAAGACACTGCCTCTGGTGGCATTGGCAGCAGCAACCATCATTTGTTTAGCTGGGGTTGGGGCAGAGGGGAGAATAGTGGAACCTTTCTCCAAGACACTGGGGGCAGACACCAAGACAGTGTCTTTCTCTGGGGAAGTATTGAGTGTTTGTACATACATACGTACATGTTTTTTTATGCATATCCAAGATCAAAATACTGACCTGAAGTGCAGCTAGAGACATTTAGCTTTGAAACAAATATTTTGGCCAGTTCAAATATTACCAAAAAATTTATCCTTAATTGGATGTTGGCCTCCTTACTGTAGACTTATACTAAGGCATTCAGATCACCACCATCTCTGTGTTCATTGAACTTGGCTCACCGGACAGATGTTGCTCTGAAGGAGCAAACTATGAAACACTGGTTTTGCTCTGTCTCTTTCTGCCTCCACCTTGTTATATTTGTTATTCCCCTAGATTTAAGAGTGTCCTAAATTTCTTTACTAAACATATTTTCCATTGGAAACTTTTGGCCTGGAGGTCATAATTAGTCTGTTATTGTATCCAGTAGAACCCCCTGCCCCATGATTAAGTCAGGTCAATCTCTTCTATTTTAATTCATCCAGGGTGTAAAGTTCCTAATATTTAGCAGGTACAAGGTGGGATCCTGAGGTGTTTCCACTTATGAGAGCATTGCTGTGTTAATACCAGCATCTGCTAATACTGTATTTTTTTTTTTAAAGATTTTATTTATTTATTTTTAGAGAGGGAAGGGAGGGTGAAAGAGAGAGAGAGAAACATCAGTGTGCGGTTGCTGGGGGCCATGGCCAGCAACCCAGGCATGTGCCCTGACTGGGAATCGAACCTGCGATGCTTTGGTTCGCAGCCCGCGCTCAATCCACTGAGCTACGCCAGCCAGGGCTCTAATACTGTATTTTTTGTGTGTACTTATTTTCATCTTCTCACTTTCAGCAGACCTATTCCAGTGAAGTCCATTGTGTTGAAGAGATTCTGAAGGTGAGTTCGTTGTTACTGTTTCTCACTTGAAGAAGTGTTTAAGTAGGAGGACTTATATCTATTTACTTCGACTTCAGTGAAAAGTTGCCATTTCAAACCCTTTTATATAACTCCCACCCCACCCCACCCCACCCCACCCCATCCCACCCCAAACACTTCCCAAAGCAAAATTACCAGAGCCGTAATGGAATCTAAAAACACAGTGGAACTCTTGGACAGATTTTGTTAAATAAAAATTATGTCTTCAAACTGCAGGGCACTTGGACCAGAGTTTCAAGACCTCTCTCTCAAGTTTTGCTGGTTGTTGACACTGGGGAGAGTCGCCCACTCCCTAGAGGGGAAACTCCCTGCAGTGATGCAGTAAGGGAAGCATCAGCTGCTGAGGAGTGCTCGATTTACACCTCTTGGTGGTTCGTAGGTGGCATCTTATGTGTATAGCATATCTTCAATGAGACCACACGTTTATTATTTATTTTTTTTCTGGAGAGAGAGAGAAGAGAGAGATTGATTGATTGATCGATTGCTGTTGCACTTATTGATGCATTCATTGGTTTGATTCTTGTCTGTGTCCTGACTGGAGATCAAACCCAGAGCCTTGGTGTATCACGACGATGCTCTGACCAACAGAGCTGCCTGTCTAGGGCCAAGACTGAATTTTTAGGAGTAAAAAGAAAAACAGAAAGCAAATGGACATTTTTAAACCTACAAGGAAGACTTATTTTTTTTTGCTCTTGTTTATTGAGTGCGCCAGGAACAGTGTGCTGCTCCTGCAAACACATCATTGAACCTGTCACCCGTTCACTTATGTTTTCTTTCACAAGGACGGCGAGTTCTTTCTAGGGTTTAGTTCCAAGGAGGGGAGTTGCCCTTCCTGAACCAGCATGCTTTCTTTTTATCAGAAAAGAATGGTAAAAACTGTTATGTTGCCCATTTTGTCTTTAATTTCTAGGAAACTGAGAGTTGAAATTAATGCTCGGTTACAGTAATTGTAATAATTGAGAGTTTTATTTATTTTTCATTCCTCTATAGCTTTTAATTTTCTTCCATGTCAATTTTAATGATACTCTTGCTTTATCTTTTTTCTATAAGTTTTCTAGTGTTTTGGAAATAGAGAAATATATTTGACACATGTACCTATTAATTTGTATCTCTACTGCTCAATCTTTGTCCTCAAAATATATGCTTACTCAATTTTTTCTTTAATTTTTCATTATAAAGTGAGGTGGAGCTGAAACAAGTGATTAATTGTACTCGTTACCTTCTCACTTACGAAATTTTTATAAAAGCAGTGTTTAACCAGATGTTTGGAAAATATTTTTGTTTTACAGTCTTTTGTCCCATTATATTGTAGTTAAGATTTTCTGAGAAAGAAATACATCTAAGGAAGCATACTCTGTTCTCCTAAAAATGAGAAAGTTTTGTTAACCAGCAAGCATAAATAATAATAAACAAGTTATCTTGATCCAGTTTTGTTTGATGCTCTCCCTCTGGTATTTCTGAAATTCTTCAGTATGGTGATTCATAAAAGCAACAAATGACTTAGAAAGTATGGCCATAGCAATTTCTCTGAAGTTGTGTGTGATTTGTTTTATAATTATTTCCAAAATAAATACAACAATATAGGTCAGTTGTCTCTGCATATGTCTAACGCTTCTCTTAGGTGTTGATGTGTGTTGGTATATGACTGCTGAATCCTTTATCTAGGATGTGGTTTCAAAGCTTCAGATGAGCATTTTCAATTTAATAAACTCATCCACCCTCCCTCTCCTCTCACCCAACATCACGTTAATGAATTCTTACTAACATGGAAACATTTGGAAGTAAATGGTTAATATAAGCAACAGGTGATTATTTTTACTTGAAAATTGTAAATAGGGAGACCAGATGTGATCTCTTAGAGTCTGTGCCCTTTTCCTCCATCTGTGGCCTCAGTTAACTTGTGTGTTCTCCCTGGGCCTCAGTTTCCTCATTGCTAGAATAAAGGCCCTGGGCTGATAGATGACCTCCAGGGTCCATTCTGGCTCTCTCTCTCTCTGATGTTGATCCAGATACTTTCCTCTTCCTCATGGTTCCTGTTCTTACCTTGTACCAGCAATTTATGAAGATTGCCAGGAATCCGAACATAAATCTTTCTCATGGGCAATAGAGGCAGTAAACAGTTTTCTAAAAGAGAAAAATCAATCATGGAAGATATTGTTTGGCTCTCTAGGGGAAATATTAAGGGTGGAAGTGTTTTAATGAAGGGGAAGTGGTAACCTATAACTTCTGCTGCCCGATGGAGTAAGAAGATAGCAGACAGACGCTGCTAGAAACCAGGAATTGGTCATGCGCAGGGTTCAGACAGGGTAATGTGCCCTCCTTAGTGGGCAAATGAAAGTAGCTCAGGATTTTTACTTAGCTCAGGTGGTTCAGCCTGTACAGTCTCTTGGGGGAATAATGCAGAACTTGTAGGTGTTACCTTAGTGCGACATTCCAGCAACATTGATACAATGAGTGGTAACACTATTGTTTGTTCACTCATTTATTCAATGCATACCCACTAAGTTTTAAATACTTTAATAGGCACTGGGGAAGCCATATGAATAAGACAGAACCCTTGCTGTTATGGGTGTCATAGTGGGGAAGATGAATATATAATAAAATGCCAAATATTGATAAGTGGTATGAGTCATTATAGCAAGCAAATGACTAAGCAGAGGAAACAGTGCAGAAACCTTGAAGGGGGAACAGGGCGGTGTGTTACAGAACAGCAAGAACTAGACTGTGTTTAGAGCAAAATGAGCGAGGTGGTGTATGGAGCAGTGACAGCAGCTGTGTCACTCAGAAGGCCAGGACTAGGACAGTGCCATGGATTTCTACCCTGCTGGTGTGATATGTCATTGTTAAGGCTGGGAGCAGATTCATGGCCTTGCAATTCTGGGCAGCTTCCTCTCCTTGTGGTCCCAATTCTCTTAAGGCCTCAATCCCTCTCCTAAGCAAGGCATTTAGGAAAGGACATAAATTCTGTCAGACTACCAGCAAACCACTCAGGACCTGAAAGAGTTTATGCACATTCCATCTGCCTCCTTCAGTAGCCAGGACAGCCTTAGGCTTGGAGAGTACAGTGGATGTTTTCTGGGAATAAATTGGTGACTAAAAGTCATAGATTGGAATTCTAAGAAATTGAAATTTTAAACAAATTATTTTTTTAAATATCTTATTTATTTATTTTCAGAGAGAAGAAGGGAAGGAGAAAGAAAGGGAGAGAAACATCAATATGTGGTTGTCTCTTGATTGCCCCCACTGGGGACCTGGCCTGTAACTCAGACATATTCCCCGACTGGGAATCGAACCAGTGACCCTTTGGTACACAGGCCGGCACTCAGTCCACTGAGCCACACCAGCCAGGGCAGAATTTAAACAAATTTTAAAGAAATTGTTGGAATATTTAAGGGTGGTACTTTCAGACAGCTTCTGAATTAATTATGTTTTTACACTGTAGCATCACAATGGTTAGATAAAGAAAACGGCAAGGAACTCTCTTTGGTTCAGTATTGAAGTTCTTTGAAAGCTAGGCTTTTAATTAAAAGTTGTAATGCTTTTCTAAGTGCTGTGTATGCACCCTGTATCCCAGCGTTTCGTGTGAATTATCCTTAACTCTTCTGACAATAAGTGGTCTTAGTCTACCTGTTACTGAGAACTGAGGCACAGATAGCACATGGCTGGGGGGGGTCAGATTTAGGGTTCCACTCTGGGGCTTTGGCTCCAGAGCTCTTACATTTTAGTGGAGAGCTTCTCCTTTGTACTGAACCAAACCAATGGCGGGATAAGGGGACATTTTCACCTTTAATAAAAATTACTCAACCCCCCCCCCCCAACATCAGTTACTTTGCTTATTACTCTGTTAGGCCATTTATGTTGATTGTGGAGCTGTAGCAACCTAAAGAGTAGCTGTGGGAACAGGCCAGGGAAGATGCAGGCCAAGACTGGGATTGGAAAGAACCTGCTAAAGTTCTGTGTCCAGTTGTTGCAAGGATTGGTGGGTGCTTTTGTCATCATAGAGAGGTTGGTCAGTATTTTGAAGAAAATGAATTGTTATAATAGACAGCGTGTTATAGAGAGGAGGTAATAAAGCCTGAAGTAGGGTCATTGGATTGCTGGCAGAGAGTTGCCTGTCAGTCTCTATGCCCATGTGCTGGCAGGTCTGACACACGTGGTGTCATGAGCAAGGGAGCATCCCTGAAAGAGTCACTCACATCTGCAGGCATCTTTCCACCATGCCAGGTTTATTGGGGAATACCTCCACACTAAGCCTGTATGTAGAGTTACATACACATAGAAGTGAGCAGAACAAGTGTCCAGAGCAAATTCCCAGTCATTGGCGGCATCTGCAGGTAGAGAGACAAGCATCAGTCTCAAGCCAGGCGGCTGCAGGGGCAGCACACATGCGGTGGCCTAGAGGTCTGGCAGGGCTCCCGGTGTGACCTGCGGTTCAGCCGGTCTCCAGCCTCAAGTGGTCAGGACTCTGAGTTCTTACAGGCCACAGTGGGTGGAGGTCCCACTCACATCAGTGTCCAGATGGAGCCCTTGTCCGAGTGTCCAGACTTGTGTGGTTTTGGGTGTTCCCATTTACCCCATTACCTCAGTCTTGACATAGCACTTGGCTTAACTGTCATGCCTGATAGTAACTGCATATTGGATTGTTGAAAGTGTTCAGAAAGTTCGCTCTGCTCTTGCTCTGCATGTGTGGGAGTGTTTTTTTTTTTTTTTTCTCTTAGACTGGGAAAGCAAGAGACCTGTATTCTGTGCTGTCAGCCAGTGGTCTTTATGCCCATTTGCCAGAAGGGAGGGCAAACATAGAGCTGTTCTTTAGGTAGAATTTCAAATTGTTGCTTCCTAGGGCACCCAGTCCAGTCATTTTGGATCTCAGTTTTTGCATCTGCAAAACAGAAGGGTCAGAGTTGATCTCCACAGTCATTTCAGCTCTTTAACAAAGTGCAATGGGTTTTCCAATGGTTTTTTTTAGCAAAGTAAAATATAATTCATGAATGTGCTGAGAAAAAACTTATGTTAAGATAAATGCATTAATTTATAAGATTTAGAAACCTTGCCTCTATGAAGAGGGAATAGAAATTAAACTTCTGTTAATGGAAAGGGAAGTTAATTTTTTAAGGATCTCTCCTCCTAACTGGTCTTATGTACTAATAGTGTGTATCAAGGAAGGGTCAAATCCATTAAATCCTCTCCCAAGAGGAACAGGTGACCTGTATTACTTGTTTGCTCAGGTCAAACAGGAAAGTTCTTCTTCCTTTGAACTTAAATAATTCCAGGAAATGTAATAAAGAAGCCGAGGGAGAAAGCAAGCATTGGGCAGAGACTCAGTTTTCAGTTACATAAGCTCTGGTAACACCTATCACGTTTTTACGCTTTATAATATTCAGAGTGTTAAAACTATTCCTGTTCTGTGCTCTTGTTTTTCTTTCTTGAACTGATTTTGGAAATCTTCAGCTTTTGAACATAGCCCATTAAGTAGGCGTTTTTAAAGAAGTAAATGAAATAACTTTTAAGGTTTCACTTTTCATTTACCATCAGTTCATTCTACATTGTTTAAAAAGTTAAGTAGCAGTAAATGTTCTATTTGTAACTGATTTTTTCTTCCCTTTCCAAATCTCTTTTCAGGAAATGACCCATTCATGGCCTCCTCCTTTGACAGCAATACATACCCCTAGTACAGCAGAGCCCTCCAAATTTCCTTTTCCCACAAAGGTAATTCCTTGCAAGTGTAGCAGGCACTGTGTCCACAGTGAAAAGTCTGGGTATTGCTGTGAGCCAGATTAGTCAATTGTTACTTGTTGAAATCTTTGGCGATTGGGTTAAAACCACAATTAATTTGGCTTCTGAAGTACTTCATAATGCTTTCAAACACTTTATTCTCCAAATTATGTCAGCAAGGACATCTTATATTTGTAAAGGGTTTTGTAGCTTATGAAGGCATTCAGGGCTTTCCAGTAAATGTTCTCATTTGAGGGTTATTACTGAGAAATGGGGAAACACAGCTACAGAGAATTGAGGCAGGTTGTCTGATTCCTGTTAGAGTTTAGACATATACGTATGTATACATACATACGTACGTACATACACGCACACAGACATCCATCCTACACTACTCACACCTTGTAAATGTTCTCGAAGTTCAACATGACTGGCGATGCTTGTGCCGGCTTCAGTGGCAAACCAGCCAGCAGCAGACTTGCATGTTTCTGTTGCAGTGTTTGTGAGCAGTGTATTAAAAATAAAAACATTACCATTTTTGTTTTTTAGAGGAGAATCATGTTAGGATAGCCTTTAGAATGTAGCAATATCATCTTTAGGTCTGTGTTCTGTCTCGCTTGGTGTGCATGCACATTATTAATATATTATAGCTATTCCTTTCCATGATAATTGTTTTCAAAATGCCGTGTCTACCCAAGCCAGTATTTGCCACATTAGATTCTTTACTAGTGATACTTTACTAACTAGATATTTTCTAATGGTAGTTTTTTATTAAAGATAATTCATTATTACTGGCTTTGAGGTAAAACATTATATATACACTTTATTTAAAAAAAATCTTTGCTCAACACCAAAGGAAAAATAGCCTCTAAGAAAGAAGGGGAGCAATAAAACCTAATATATGTAAAAATTATATTTATCAGCATTTAATAGATTTAGACATGATTCGACCTTAGACTTATAAGCCTTAATAACTGGAGATTTTTATTTTTCTTTCTAGGATTCTCAGCACATCAGTTCTGCAACCCAAAACCAAAGTAAGTAAATGTATGCAACTGACTACTGCACTGAAGAACAAAGCATGATTTTGACTCTCTTAATATTTTTTAAAAAAACATTAGTGACAAATGCCCTGGGAGAGATAAGGGCTTCCTGCATTGAAAGACTAGGAAGGGAGGACAAATATAAAGCTCTTCTTTAGGTAGAATTTCAAATTGTTGCAAAGACTTCACGAACATGTCTTAGTTAAGTCCTTAACAAATATAATTTGGTATCACCTGAAACATGATAAATATCTTGAATGAGACTCTCTAGAGCATTATAATTTAGGAATTGTATACAAGGGTGAGCAAAAGTAGGATTAAGGTTGTGAGTGACGGTCTTCTGAGTTAATAAAGCGATTGTAACAGTCATACCCTGCATGTATTTTTCCATACTAACAACTGTAAACCTACTTTTGCCAACCCCTGTATAAGAACTGGGTGGGATATTTTGTGTGATTCTTGTTTTTGTTTTTTTTTTTTTACATAAAAGTGAGAAACCTTTATAAAGAATACAGCACATTGCTTCTTTAGCCCCTCTATATGGTATTCACCATATAATTCATTTTTGAACCCCTTTAATGGATTATAAATACTTGAAAATTTAGGGGGAAACAGAAGAAAGGTAACTCTTTCCAGTTTTCCTCTTCATCAGTAACCTTGGTAAAGTCTTTGTATCCCAAATACATGCGATATAGTTTATGTCTTACAAAATTGGCTAGGGTATTTGTAATCATTTAGTTCATTATTACTGTGTGGTAAGTGCCCAAGCTATGAAGTTTCAGTCTTCAAATGATGGGGAGACCAACGCAGGTTCTGTGCGTATGTGTGCGTGTGTGCGTGTGCATGTGGCGGGAGAGGGAGTATAGAGATAGATGTTCCAGGGAGGTGACTCTTCCTTCATGTCTTCCTGCCTCATTCTTTTCCCTCACTTACATCTTTCCCCCTGGATCATTCTGTCATTTAAGTTAGATGAGAGGAAAGTAAAAAGATGAAAACAACATGAACAGAGCATCCTTCCTGTAGAGCAGAGGTGGGCGAACCTCAGCCTGAGAGCCCAGTTTGTCCTGCGGTTCGTTCTTGTAAAGAAGGTTTTGTGGGGACACAGCCGCACTCATGTATATCTTATGAAGCTACAGGGTGTAGCTGGCGAAGTATAAACATTCTTCGGGAGGATTTCTGGTGCTGTGAGCTAGGAACTATGGACTAGATACATATGAGAAATATATTTATCTGAATAACCAAATATATATTTCTTATAAATCACAATGTCATAGCATGTTAAATAAATATTTATTATATATTAGAAAAAATACACATATATGTCTGACCATTACAGAAAAAGTGTGCTGTCCTCTGCCCTAGAGGTACTGAATGAGGCCTTACAAAGAACTCTAACTAAATTTTCCCCAAATGCAGAGACATAAGACTGACCATCTTGCCACAGTGTTGTGTAAGTAGCAAGGTAAACTGAACAGAAATCGATGGCTTCCTGGGGAGACTGGGAAATCTCTATCCAAAAATAGCTAATGGGTGGAGTGGCACGAGCGTGGGGGTCTGCCAGCTCAGAGGTGGGCAGGCTGCCATTTGCAGCTCTTCCTCCACCTGCAAGGGCTTCCAGCCGCGCAGATCCTGTGCCTGCCACTGCCTTACTCAGCTTCGTGACTAGCTCCTGGTCTAGAAAGACCTTTCTGTCCTGTAACTGGTGTCCCCTTCTAGCAAATATATACTAGGATTAGTAAGTGCTTTCTCATCTAGGTATGTGTGGGTCCTGCCGTGGCCTACGGCGTCAATTATCTGTTGCTCTGATGAGAAACTGTCAGACACGGCAGGTCTCCGGTAGATCTTGGCTCACAGATATTTACCCTGGGGACTTCTGTGCTGCCGCCGCTTTGTCAGTGTTCTGTGGAACCCTGTTTACCTTTATGAGGATGTGGCCTTTGTGGGGCCTAGTTGGACCCAAAAGGGGTCTAGCTGCATGTTGGGTGAAGTGGATATAGAGTTTATGGGGATATAGCTTTCAGAAAGATAAAGACTGACACATGTTTCTCCAAGTATGCCCAGCCAGAGAATGTAAACATCTTGAAGAGTGATTGTGAGGTTTTGGAGTCTTGTAAAGTCTAGAGAATAAAGTCTGCCTGTGCAAATCCTGGCTGCCTGAGGGTGACCAGAGCCTTGTGCAGCTTAGGGCTCTATGGCAGAGCTATCAGGAGGACTGCGTGGGAGTCCCTTTGAGTGGTCAGAGGGGCGATTTTAGCCCCCCTGATTTGTCATCCTGGCCCTAGCTTTCTAACCTGAAGGGGAGGCAACTTTAAACTGTCATGTAAGAGCTGCTGCCACCATGAGGATGAAGTGATTAATTACAAATATTCAGGGGTCTCCACATTATTTTCTGAAAAATAACACTCACCATTGTCTAAATGGCACCCATATTTCCATTCCACCCCGAGTTGTGTTCCGGATGCTCGTTGCCTCACGCTTAGACAAAATCAGTAGCCTCTTAACTGGCCGTTGCCTCCATGCTTCACGTTTCCTGCTCCCTTCTAGGTCGTACCAGGCTGCACCTCCAGGATGATCTTTCTGAGAAATCACTTTATTGAGCCCCGGGTACACCTTTGGTGGTATCTCATTGCCCAACAGATAAAGTCATAAATTCCCAACCTGGCATTCAGAGCCCTCCAAACTCTGATTTCCACCTGGGTTTCCATGCCGTTGTTCAGCACAGATTCTGCACCCAGCCTTACCCTTCCCAACCCATGCCGCTTGGACCCCTCTCACTCAGCACCTTGTTCACATCGTCTCACCTGCCTGAAGTTCTTCCTTACCTTCCTGCCAGAAGTCATTCTGTCAAAATTTCAGCCATTCCTTGTGACACAGTTCATTTTCTTCCCTGTTTAATCTGCCTTCTTTAATCATTACCAACAGAGGGACTGTTCTCTAGATTCCTGGAACAGTTAGTTTATGATTTTTGTATACCTCATCTCACACTGCTTTGGGCTCTAGGTACTTGCACCCTGTTTGATGCCCCATGGTCAACTGTAAGCTCATTGAGAACAGGATCAAACGCCTTGAACATCCTGTCTACTAGGCAGTCTCTACAGAGCTGTTGAATACATACGTTTTTGGGCTGCTGAATAATGGAGGAACAGGTGGGAGGGAGAGCATGGGTGGCCAAGGATAGAGACTGTAAGAGGAGTGCTTGCAGATCACTGGTAGATACAGGAGATCACACCAGGCTGGGGGCGGGGAGAGCACCCCTGTCATGGTGCTTCCGTGTGAGCCCCCACCAACTGACATCAGGAAAAGGAAGGTCTCCAAGGCATAGGAAGTTCCCAGCAGTGAGGTACGGCCTGCTGCAAGCAGTGCTTTTCAGAGTATTTTTGCTCTGTTAAGGGTTTTGCATTCTTAGCACTCTTTCTAGAAGTTAACAAATAATGGTAAGATTATACCAAGTGCAGTGTTCAGCACTCTGGCTGACAGAATGTAAGTATACTAAGTGTTCAGATGGAAAGGTGAGGGGAGACAGCAAAAATGGAGTTTGTAACTAAAAATCGCATGCATATATGTCACTGTGCTGCTCTAACCACTTTTCCCTCCCCCACAGAACAATATGATACAGCTTCAAAAACCCACCCTAACTCTCAGCAGGGAACATCGTAAGTAAAATGCTTTTGTTTATTAAAAGTTTATAATACATTGTAATTTCCCATGCAAATTTATTGCTTGGATATTTTTTCCTGCTTTCAAGTAATGACTTTCATAATATCCTGCTGCATCGCAGAGGGAAGAAATGACCCATATTCATATATTTGGATTAAATTATGTTGAAAGTTTAGGAACCATAGGATAGTTTGCTTAGGGGTTCCCTCAAAAGAAAGGCATTCAAGCTGCTATTCATATATTTAGTGAGGGAAATAGAAGGTTTTAGCTTTACAAATTTTAGTCTTAGGTAGCTTTAGCGTTTGGAAACAAATTTGGGGGGATGTGCACAATTTAAGAATTTCTGCCCCCCTTTGGCCTAGTTTTAAAGAATGAGTCCTGTTGCCCAGCTGTTCTTTATTAAGGCCAAGTAAGTCCAGATATAGTTTGGGTTTCCAGAACAGTTTAAACTACATAATAAAGATTTTTAAATCAGCATTGTGACCCAGTTTGTCCTTTCTGGATGGCACTGAACTGATAGTTCTTTGCACACCCCTGGAAGTGACGTGGAGAGACCAGGAGAGAAGGCCGCTCTCTCCTTCAGTGTCTGAGCAGTTACGAACATGGAGTTGTAGTGACAAAGGATTTCAGGTTCCAGCTCCAGCTTTCTTCTGCTTGCCAGGCATAATGTTTATTCCACGTATTTTGGAAGGGGGGATTGCTGTGGATTGAATATTTTTTAAAGTGCATAGTTGAGGTAAAGAGGTAATTTTGTCTTCTCACTATGGCTGAATGTGGGACCGAGTTAAATTGTGGGTCCCAAGTGCCACCATTCCCTTGATGCAATGTGTTTTCATTTCTCCGTAGCAAAATAAGAAAGAAAGAACAATATAGTGAGATTTTTTTAAAGTAAATTAATTATAGTTTAAGTGATGGATTTTGTGTGTATGTAATAAAAATCTGTTTAATTTGCGGTACTGGCATGGCAGAGGGTGGGTTTTTGCTTGTTTTTATTGTCCTCTTTAGAAAAAGTATTTAACTGGATGTCAGTTATTCTTTCCCTTTTTCTTTTCTCCCTTTTCTTAAAAAATAATTTTACTGGCTCCCCAATTTTGAAAGTCTAGAGTCATCTGCTTAGATTAATTACATCTAAAGGAGGAGGAGGCCTGTTAAGTCGGTTGATAGCTGGTAGGGAGTAGAACCACCTCTCCAAGGACTGCCATTGTAATAATTCTGTATTCTGTAAAAGCTTGTAACTTCTCCAAGGTTTACACCTTGTGCTCTTTATAATGGATGGTAATAGAGCCCTTTAGACCATTAAGGGCCCTGGCCATTGTCCTTGGCAGTAGTAAGGAAGGGGGGTTTGAAGAGCTTGCCTCCCACTTGGCAGTAAGAGTAGGAGGAGGAGCTCTCTTAGGAGGCAGCAGCACGGAGGGAAGCAGCGGCGTTGGGTGCCTGTGAGTAGGGGAAGAAAGGCAGTGAGGTCTGAACTAGGCCTGAGAAGCAGCTTCAGATCCAGCGGGTCAAAGGTGCACCCTCCCATAACTGTTTCCATCACCTTTCAGGCTTAGGTAGTTGTTCAGGACTCAGACCACTTTCTAGGACAGTTCTGTTACTCAGAAAAATGGGTAGTTCTGGTGAGTTAAACTACTGAAATCAGAGGCACCTAGGTTTCTAACAGATACACTTACATCTTGTGACATATGTAGTGTTTTCTTTATAACAACTGTTAATTTCTTATATATAAAATTAATTAGAAAATAATTGTGTCATGTTCCTAATTGATTTAGGGAAGAGATGAAAGTAGGGCCTAGTGGAGGTGAAGAGGAGGGGCAGAGTGGTCCGGGGGAGAGTGGTGCTGAGCCTGGGTGGGTAGGAGGCTGCGGTAGTGTGAGGGTGAGGGTGGTGGTGTCGGAACGTGCCCAAATGAAATGTATCTCCAGGATTAAGGAATCACTGGATGAAAGCCTTATTCCAATTAATTTGTAAAGTGCAGTCTTTGTTCTGGATTTAGTACAGTGAGTCTCTTAGTGCTCACAGGTTAATTTGATCTAGTGTCAGCATTAGGGTTCTTTCACATGTACTTAACTGTTGAGAGGCACACACAGTGCCAGGAGACAGTCTAATGCACATTGAATGTCAGGAAAAAAGTGTTACTTGCAGAGTCATTTGTAGTTTGGTTTTAAAAATCCAGGTCCTGATGCATTTTCTTTCAAAGTTACCAGTACTTGGGAATCCTTAGAAGAGTGGAATAGTATGTGTGAAGGAGAACAGAAGGGCCTAGCGTGAGAAAATAAGGTGTGGAGAATCTGTGTTAACTTATACCTGTCCAGACTTTGGGTGGGGGTGGGGTGGGGCGGGTAGTTAACCAGGTGGTAGAAGGATGTAGGTGTGAAAGAAGTATGTGCGGAGTCATTGCTTTAACTTTCTGTAATTGAAGCTCTAGTTAGTTCTCAAGTGATCAATTCCTTCTTCCAAGCTCTGCAAGTAAGTGATTAGCTAGGATGTCAGTGCTGTTTAACCCCTAAGGTTAGGGCAGGTTAGGGCACCCTTGTTCTGCAGGGGTGTCCAACCTTTTGGTGTCTCTGGGTCACACTGGAAGAAGAAGAGTTGTCTTGAGCCACACATTAAATACATTATGACACAGAATCACAAAAAATAATTCATAATGTTTAAGTAAATTTACAATTTTGTGTTGGGTTGTATTCACTGCCATCCTGGGCTGTGGTTTGGACACCAGTGCAAGGGGTCCTGGCATTAGAGGTCCTCTTTTCCAAGGCTTAGATCTATGGAGTTCTCAGGGCAAAGTACTACAGAGTATAAATTGTATATATATATGTGTGTATGCATGTGTGTGTGTCATATATATGACATAATAACTATATAGTTTAGTTTATAGTTTATATAGTTGTTATGTCTTTTATATAATTGTGGACAGTTAGTTCCCTTTCTCTGCAGCCAGATACAATTTACAAGTATCAATTTCCTTGTCAGTCTCTCAAAAGGGATTCTCTGTTAATGTTTAGGAAACTATGTCATAGGTATTATTGTTGCTAACTTTCCTTTTCCTTCCCAACCCTTACCCCAAAATTGCCAAGCCCTTGCTAGAAAGTACCCTCCTTTATTTTTCTTGTATTGGTCTCAAATCATCAGTACTTATTTAAACTAAGAGACAGAAATTAGCCATTAGAGAAATTTGCCGTTTTTATTTACTTACATGGAAAATTTCAGGAAATATCTGGATGTAAAGACTGGGATTGGGATCATGCCAGACGTTTGATGAGAAGAAATGGCACAAAGTTAGTAAAGGCTGGGAAGAGTCTGGTACTTTTTTAAATGAGCCTGAGGCTTCAACTTTTACTCAAAACTTTGTTGGTTTTTAAATATCTTGGCAAAGGAAACCCTGTTCTTTCATTTTATTGTAATATGAAATCACATCAGGACACGTGTCAGCTGAAATGTCCGAGAATTAAGTGAAGAAGTGGCTTACTTGGACCAGTTCATCTGAATTATATTTAGCCTAAGGAAATTATTTGTAATTTTCCTTTTCAAGGTACTTCTTTTTGTCTTATCTTTAATGTTAGCTTATATCACATGAGTATTTTGCCTGCGTCCTTTATTTTAATGGCACCTCTAACTTAGAGTGCTGTTTGCTGATAAATATTATGGAGGAAGTGGTAGAAGTCATCCTAATGTGCAAAGCTTATAAATCATCTGTCACTGAAATCATACCCCCATCTCCTGCAAACAAGGAAAGAACATTTGTGCCAGTCAGGTAGTTCATACATGGGTAGGTCTGCGTTAAACCGTCAGCACCACAGAACGGAAGTGTGTATCCCATTCTCACCAGTTCTCCCTGTGCACTCCCGGGCATCTCTGGGAGAGGATGCACCATTTTCACCTCCAGCTTATCTGACCAAATGACTGGGATCCACGATTATTGGTCTTCGTAACTGTGTTAGTAACCTAGATAAAATTAAGAAGCATTTTGTTTGTTTTCCAGAGAGAAGGCAGAGGTATAGAATAAAAGAAAAAAAGGCATTTAGCTTTTTTTTTACATTAACTAATGTTCATCATGCTGTTGCAAAATGAAAATTTATAAGATTGAGTATTGAAGAATTTCTGTTCTTGAATGAAAGCAAACAAAAAGAATCATTCTGTGCAGTGTTTTTTTTTTTTTTTAATCTGCTATTTCAGAATTATACTCACTAGGGCACATTAAACCAATATTTAGAAAACACTACAACTCCCAAATCTAGACTCACCTCTTTGTCCTATCTGCACTGTGCTGTGACTGGCTGGTGGTAGAATTAGTCTCTTGGAACGGTCAGTTTCACTCTTGGACTTTCAGCTTTACTAGACAGTATTCTAGTATCTCGTGTAGATGGTGTTTTACTTAACATTGTGTATGAGTTCATGCTTGGATCTTGAGTAATGTCGAAGGGATATTCTGATGAGGCTATGAAAGAATATAAAAATACTGCTAATGTGTTGAATAGATCACCTTCAAAGTATTCATCTTGGAGCTATACTTTCTCAAATGATACAGCTGTGGCTTGCTCTACGCTGGGAGCACCCCTTCAGGATAATATCTACTCCCATACTTGGCCTTAGACCACAGGTCAAATAAGATGGAAAAGAAGAGTTAATTTTGTTGTATAACTGCTAAGTAAATGAGCCTGTTTGTGTTCTACAAGAGAAAGATTGTTCTCATCATTTTTAAATGTGCCTTTGACTCCAATTATATAAATTATTCTTTGGGCTTGTTTGGCTCTAGGTGACTTGGAGGTATTTTCAGAAATTGCCATTATCCGTTCAGTGCTGAGTATTGAACACGAGCTGTGTACCTAGTGCTGCTTTAGGTACTTGGGAAAACAGTGGCCAATAAATAAGAGAAAATTCTTGTCTTCCACAACTTGTGACTAAATGAGGTGGCTTGTAATACTAACTGGGTGATGTGATAGTGGCAGGCTTGGGGGAGGAATTGCCTTGGGTGTTGGTGATAATTCTGGGTGGGAGGTCAGGAGAGGTCTCTCAGAGGAGGTGACATCTGATCTGGAGCCTGAATGGTAAGAGGGAAGCAAAGAATGCTACCTTTAAAGGGGCTTGATAATTTATGCTGCAGGCTGTTAGGCATTTGAAGACACCAGGAACTAATTCTTACTGGAAGTGACTACTTGGAAGTATTCATTTGCATTTGTAAAACTGGATTTAAAGGAGCCCCTAAGGGTCCATTTAAGTCTCACTTTTAATCATAACTGCTAATTTACTATATAAGTGACCCCAGACTAATTTAAACATAGATTGAAAGATAGAATAATATGTGTTTTAAATTTCTAAGACTCTGTTAGATTTAAACTGATTTGTGCATCTCATCCACTCTGGGAGGCTAGGCTGTTAAACCAGAAAAGTGTGGTTTACTTCATGAGTTCATATTTTTTCTCTCTTCCTACTTCTTTCCTCTTATCCTCTGCCCCTGCCCCTCTCTCTTTACCCACAAAGGCCTCCAGGGCCATCCATAACCCACCTCTCTGCCTCCTCCCTGACTGCCCTTCTCCCCCTCCCCTGTCATATTAAAAGCACACTTTCCTTTCCGGCCACATTGGCCTCCTTGCTGAGTTCTGTGCCTTCAGTACTCTCCCCCTCATTCCTCCTCCTTTCAGGCTTCTCCTTGGATGCCATCCCCTTATCCACACCATCTTCCCTACCTGCCCCATGGAGAAGAACACCCCACGCCTGTCCTCTCTCGTTTATACTTTCTTTCCCCTCCATGCGCTTCTTACCCATTTAGGAAGAATGTCTTTTAGCTGTTCATCTCCTTTCTCTAGACCAGCTATTTTCAAGCTATTTCATCTCACGGCACACATAAACTAAAAATTCTGCCCCACACCAAAAAATGTATTTTTGCTGATCTGACAAAAAAGGTATAATTTTGATTCATTCATACCAGATGGTTATTGTTGTGTTGACTATTATCATTTTTTTAAAATTTGACATCCTAAGGGAAAAGAGGTCAGTGCCCCTGACTAAATAGGTCCTGCACGTTTTAAAACTTCTTGCAGCACAGCCGTTGAAAATTGCTGCTCTAGACAGTAAATGCCTCAAAAGCAGGTATTTTTGTCTGCTTAGAGCTGTATTCATAGAGTCTAGAGTAGGGCCTGGCATATAACAGTAAGCACCTGAGACAGATGTGGAAGGAAAACTATTACACATAAACTGGGTAACTACCTATAAGCAATACTTAATAAACATTATTTCCAGCAGTGATTTTTCTAGATTTTGTTTATTGTCATCCAGTATGTCACTTTTGCACTAGTATATTATTTTTCATAGTTACTGATTTAATCTTATTTTTTAACTTCAAATTTTCCTTGATTTATACTCGTGATTTTTTCATCTTTATTTGATCTCGGATAATCTTCACTTCATCCATGGAGTTTAAATAATTTTTTAAACCTATGGCAACAGTTTTACCTTGTCGACCAGGAGCCCAGTCACTGCACTAAGTCACACACTGAGACATCCCCCTCTATCTTGTTAGCCTGTAATCTGCCGTGAGCCGTCTCTCCACAAGTCCGAACCCTGCCTGCCAACTGCCCTCATCATTCGAGAGGCCCCCTTCCATGTCGTGTCACCACTGCTTAAGATCTGCTTTGTCGTTTTTATTTATTGTGTGTGAAGGCTTCTTCATAATTTGTAGCCTTCTGTCCTCTACAAAGCATTTGTAGTCCTTGTTTCTGCCCTTTATCAAAAAAGGAATCAAAGCCTGATGGAATTTAAAATTTTGGGAATTGTGTGTCTGCTTCGGCACCCAACCCTTTTCCCTTTCCCTCTACCCATTGCCTCTTCTGTCCTCAAATAAATTGTAAGTTTGTGAGGTTGTGCAAGTTCATACACTCTTACACATTCATTAGTGGTTTCTAAAACACATTGCTTTACTTGCCATTTAAGCATACCTCATACCAGGATTGTGGCTTATTAATTACTGTGCGCTTGCTTTCACTTATTCTTTCTCAAATAAAATGTATGGCACAATGATTGGAAACATTAAGCCAAAAAATCATTGTATTTAAATAGTTTTGGGCTTGGAATTGAGTTGTTACAAAGTATTGGCAGTGAAGTCTTGGGCATGGCCAGTACTGAGGCGTGGACATGGAAGAAAGGCTTCTTGTCTTGTGTGTCTTCACTCAGTAACAGTTGGACTCTGAGTCACTGAAGCGTGCCTGCCGGAACCTGTACTTGGCTCTGAGCTTTACGGAACAGCTGCCAGAAGAATGCATTTGTACAAAGGGGCTTGAGAATTGTTGGTTACTTCTAAGTAAAAAGTTTACCAAATCAGTAGTGTAAAATGTGGTCAGACCTACATGGTGGTTCAAAGAGTTGCTTTACCTGAGCATTTGGCCTCTTGAGCAGTGCCAAGATAGGCCAAATGGTGCCATATGCTTTGAAATAGCTGCTTTGTCTTAGCATTTGAAAGTAAAATGAGTTATTTGACCAGTTTAAAAAATATATAAGGTTTAAACTTCATTGACTTTTGCAAAGGAGAAATAGGAAATTTATTTTATTCCAACAAGATAGTTATTTTATTTGTCCTTTCTCTTTTTATTCATAGTTATTTTCCTTTAAATTAAAGTCTTCTATCTGTGGGTGCTGGAATTTAGATTCCATTGCACCAGTCAGGCTTTCTGGCCATTGAGTCCTATGTGGGCCAGAGCAAGGGGATGGGGTCAGGCAGAATGGCTTATGCACCCTGGCTCCAGCATATACCAGCTTCGTGATCGTAGGCAAGTTAGGTGGCAGATCTGTGCTGTTGCCTCATCCTTGGAACCTGAGGGGATGATCAGAGCCAGCCCACAAGGTTGTGAGTAAAGGGAGTGCGTGTGAATTTCTGATCACAGAGTGGGTGCAGCTTTGTGGTACTATTCCTTTTTCAGCAAAAGGGGTGCTTTTCTTTCAGGCAGGTTCTTAGGGTACCTGCCAAGTTCTAGATATAGAAATTAAGAATGTACAAATGACTTGATACTGCCTCAGAAAACCTTATAGTTGAGTATATCCCTTGGACCTTAGTCTCTCTGACCCAGATTTCTTCTCCCCACTACGAGCTTGCTGGTGTAGGTTAAGCTACCATCTCTGATGGTGTAAACTGTGGTTTCTGGAGGATTCCGTGGTTACTGTGGCTGAGTGGACACACACCGACAGTGTGGCATGTGTGCTAATTTTAGAGCCAGATAAATTATACCCATGAATTTTGATTACATGAAATGCCTAGTACAACCCATCTGATGAATAGATTTTCTTTGACTTTATTGGTGTTTCATTCATCGCTTTTTGACGAAGTGTTCTTTGGAGACCCTGCAGCAGTCTTCCTCCAGTGGTCGCTGTCCCTCAGCTGCTAGGTCCCCAGTAAGTTTCGCGCCTGGAGGCCTGTTTTGTCATCCTCTACTTAATGCTCTCAAGAGGAAATTTTCAGAATCTCAAACAGCATTTTTTTTTGGTCCCTTTTATTCCTTAACAGCAAGTAGAGCTAAAAGTCACAACATACACCTTCTGATTTACTCAACATATCTCACATACTTTGTGATTGGCTTTAGGAGAATATATTCATGGAAGCTAGGCATTCAGTAGCTTGGCAAACAGCCTACGGGGTGTTTAGTCCTTTGCTTACAATGGGAAGCATGGTTCACTTGCATGGCCATTGATGTTTCAGGAAATTAAGGCAAATCAGTTTTATACAAAACAAACCCAATGACTATAGACACAAAGAGGCTCATTTACTGTAGTTTTGTTGTTGGTGGTTAATACTGAATGCACTTTGTGAGATTTTTCTCTTATATTTATTCCAAAGTTATATCTTTTATCTTTTGCTTGTGTGTGCCCCAGCCAAGCCACTATTCAGCAGTAAACTTGTTGAGTGACTTTCCCATATATATATACCATTGTGATTTCTGCTAAGTCCTACACCTGAAGGCTGTGTTTTCTAGCCTTGCTAAAATAGGAACTTAGCTTTCCTCAGATAAATATTAAGTGAAATGTATATTTACAGGCTGTTTTCATGTTTTTTGAGAAACTTACATAGGATTTTTTTAATATATTTGTTGGTGAAAATACTTCTTGGCAGAATTACAACACTGCATGCAGATAGTCGTTGTGAAAGAGCCAAGTTTTATAATTTGTTTTCATTAGAAAATACAGTGATTTTACCACGGATTGCCAAAATAATGATTCCTTTTTGTCTCAGTGGCAGGTAGTGGGCTTGCAGTAAAAATAGTTGGTAAGATTATTGAAGAGGTATTTTTAGAAATACTGAAGGGTTGTAACCTCTAATACAATTTGCTTTTTGAGCATCTATAATACTGAAGCAGACTTATTCTTTTTTTTCACTTTCCCTTAATAACATTTCCTGAAATACTCATGCTTATAAACTTGGGGGGAAGTAGAAGGAGCATTTACTAATTTATTCCTTTGATATTTAGGCATGCCCATAAAAGAAGGTAAAGGGGAAGAGATAAGGAAGGGGCTAAGATGTGAGTTCATGTACCGACTGGAAAGTGTTCATTTTTAATATTTACGTTCATCATAAACCACTGCCTAGAGATGAGTATTAATACAACTTTGGGGAAGTGAACTGAGTTTTTATTGTGACCAGAATGAGGTTAAACATTCTCTAGACAGTGATATCATTTGTATTACTACTCTTTCCACTGATCAGTGTTCAAGCAGACAGAGAGACTTTTGTATGTATGAAAAGTAAAGTTCAATAGTAATAATGTCCTTTGGACAAAAGTGTGGGATAAGTGTACGCTCTGCTGACTTGTCTGATACTGTGTATACATTTAATTTATATATAGCACTTTTTAAGTGTCTGGCACTGTTCAAAGTATTATACACATATTCATTTGCTGCTAACTCATTCAATGGTTAATTATTTATTCTAGTTCTTAGAGAATATCAAAGGAAATAATTTGAGTGTGTTCCTTTTCTTTTCCCTCCCTCCTTTCCTGTCTACTTACCTACTTACCTACCTATCTATCTTCCTCCCATGTGGACATGGGGACTTTAATCTTCGGGCTGACAACAAATCCCTGTCTTGTGGTAGTTCTGCCTTTAATGTTCAGATGTGTGAAAGATTCAGCTTTGAGATAGTAAGGAGCTTTGGACTGAACTAGTTTCTGTGTTATAATTGTAAAGCTTATATTTCCATGAAATAAAGCATTCGATGAATAAATAAATCCTAAACATATCCCATCCCCTTTCGGTGGGGGGAGGATTATATTTAATTGTTTATGCTCTTACAGTTGTCCCAATTTTTCCCCCTTTGCCCTTCTCCACCCAGCACCACCCACTCCCTCAGGCAGTCCCCACACCATTGCTCATGTCCATGGGTCATGCATATAAGTTATTTGGCTTTTCCATTTCCTATACTGTATTTTACACCCCCATGGCTATTCTGTAACTACCTGTTTGTACTTCTTAGTCCTCTCACCTCTTCACTCATTCTCTTACAACCCCCTCCCATCTGGCAGCCATCAAAATTCTCTCTGTATTATGATTCCGTCTCTCTTCTTCTTGTTTCCTTAGTTTGTTTTTTAGATTTGGTTGTTGATAGATAGGTATTTATTGCCACTGTATCGTTCATAGTTTTGATG